>PVJI01003277.1:0-127194 GCA_004026765.1 Micronycteris hirsuta
AAAGATGCTTTGAAAAGTGTTAAGTACAAGGAAAAACCAACATAATGTTCTGGCTTATGTCTTTATAGCAACAAACTGAAGGGAAGATTTGTAGTTTCAGAGGTTTTATTCCTTTGGTTATTATTCCTGCCTTCTGGCTTGTGCTCTTTCTTTACGAAATTCAGCAAATGTTTATTGAATGACTACTGTGTATCAATAACTGTGCTAGGCTTTGGGTATTCATCCAATTGTAAAATATATATGGTCTCTGTCATTATAGAGTACATTTAACAACTATATGTCTAATTTTTATAAGTTTCTTTTTATTATTTTATCCCCTGACCCCAGTCTGACCCTAACCAGCCAAGTCTATCCCATTTTAATCTTTCATTCTTCCCAGGGAGTCTTAAGTCCCATCTTGCTCATGCCGTTCTGCACTTGCTGTCCATTGCATTGTGCTTATCTTGTTTGGAAGAGATATTTTGAGTTGTGAATAATGCACCATAATTGTCAATTATGCTCATTTTTAGAAGCATAGACTGATTTAGAGTCGTTAAATAGAATTTTTCTCAACCATCAGCAATACTACAAGAATAGATGAGAATAGAAATGAATGATAGTATGGAGAAAAGTTCTGAAAGAATAAGGATTGATCAATAACCATTTGCTTTGAAATCAATAACCCAACAACTTTAGTGGCAAAGCCAATCATTACATTGTCACCTTAGAAAAATCTCCACTTTTTTCAATATTGTGATATGTTTGCAATTTCATTTTTGGAAAATTTCAAGTTGGAGTTGAATTGCAAATATTATGTCCAAGTAATTGTATGTATCGCACTTATCAATGTAAATATCAAAATACATGAAAATGGAAAAGAGTCTTGTTGAATTGATAGTGAACATTAAAGAATGAGTCCTACAGCCAGTATTGCTCTGTAACAAAGTGCAGTTATGAAGAAAAGCCTAATAACTTGATTTTCTATTGGTATTGTTAGTGTTTTGTTTTAGTATTATTTTCCCCCACAGAAGATTTACTTATAAAGACATTATTTTTAACTACAGCCAAATCTCTATTTTAAAAATTAGGATTAAATATTAATTTTTACAATTGAAATGGCTACCTATGAGTAATGGTTTTGAAGGTTAAAAATGATTTCAGTGAAAACTATTGAGGGGTTTACACAGTTTCTCAAGATAAATGCTTTCATGGGCAGCAGAGGAGATGATCCTTAAGATCCTGAGTTACAGTCTTGGTTTTGCCACTTTGGTTTTGACTCTGCTTTCCTGTTCCTTCTGTCACCCGGGTTGGGTCACATACCATACCCATGGAATTGGGGGTGTAGCCACACTTATAGCACATGAATTGGGAATAAGGTATTTAGCTTCTGACTCTCTTATGATCATATCTGTTCTACCCCCTCCCATTCTTACTATCTAACAGTCTGGACTTGTGTCTCGGCAATATTGCTTCTGTGTTAATGATTGGGACATGTTTAGATCCCTCAACATCCTGACTTTAATCCAGTCAACAATATTTGTTAAGCCCTCCCCAACCACTTGACTGCACTACAGCAGTCATACTCCATGGAGCTGGGCACCACGTGGCACCCCAGAGGTTCAGGGAGTTAACCATTCACCAACTCATTTTCAGGTCGGGATTTGTGGAGAATCTGTCTCACTAAGCATTAAAAACCAAATGTATTAAAAGTGCCAAAACCAAATGGTAACACCACCATGCCGCAACAAAAACATCTTTTCCACAAAGTCATTTAACAGAAAAAGTTACAAGATTTAGGGGACTCTATTTCTGTTTAGTGCACATACTTCATAACATTATTAAATAGCGAGCTTGAATTTTTCTAGAAAAGGCCATTACATAGCATTAATTTATCATCAGGCTTGCATGTCAACACAATGAGTCATACCACCAGAGACCTAGACATTGCTTATAAACAATAGTTTCAGATAAACAAGGGAGTAGAGGAAAAGATGAGAAGTCCCCAGTATACATGTATATAAAGACTAGGAAAGCAAACGAGTTTTTGAAAGCATCATGCAGTAATTCAGAAAAAGTATTTTCTCACTTGGGGTGAATGAAGCAGTTGGCAGTCGGAGAGGAGCATGTCCTCCCTGGTAGGTTGTTGTCTGTTCAGAAAGTACTGTATTTTTTGACTATCAGATGCACTTTTTGCCCCCAAATTTGGGAGGAAAATGAAGGTGCATCTTATAGTCTGAGTGTAGGTTACATGGCTGTTTACACTTATATTGGTGAAATATTAGGTCATTTATGTTATTAAATATTTCACCACACTTTTTGTTTCAAATTTTTCCCCCCTATTTTCCTCCTCTAAAACCTAGGTGTGTGTTATGGTCTGAAAAATACGGTATTTGCATGTTCTCACTTCTCAAAGCAATGCCGAAAACCTCCTAAGACGAGAGGGAAAGACCAAAAACAATTACAAGAAAATGGATGTTGACAAAAGAGGCTCAGAATAGATATAACCTAACACTTTCTGACAGGCTTTTCTAATGTTGAGGAGAATAAAAAAAGGTCTTATATCAAGATCTTCCAAAGGTCTGATCAGGTCTATATGTATGATTCTTTAAATGTGTATTGTTGTTAATACCACACTGTGAATTTTAAGAAACATGAATATTTTAGTTTGTAATTTTTAACTTATCACCATTATGTTTATAAATGTGTTCATAATATGTCTATATAGAGACATAAAGGAGGAAGATTAACAGTTAATGTCATTGGCATCTGCTCATTCGAAACCAAAGTTACATATTTTTTCTAGAGTAATACACATCATTCCTTACATTATCCTACACCTTAATTTCACACATTCTTACCAGTGTGTGACTTTGGGTGAATTACTTTGCTGATCTACACTTTACTCATCTTTAAAATGAGGGGAGAAAATGAAATGAGTGGGAAGAGTTCTTTTAACTCTAAGATTATGACTATGTATTTCAAAGATTGTGTATTTCTTAGAACAGGCTTGATAAATATTTTTTACATTATGATGTTTGTAGACAAAATATAGGTTCTTTTTAAACTAACATGACTACTCTATCCACTCAGCGTAGTGACAGGATCCCGATTAAGCAATTGAGCTCATTGAGCCTCTGTCAACCATGTGAAAGCACTGTCTCTGCTAGACACTTGTTGCCTTTAAGATTGCATAGAATTGAAGAGATACTCACTTTCCTGAGAATTGAAAGAATCAGTTATTTAAAAATTATTGCTGCTTTAAACATTAGTTCTCTTACTTTAAGCACCCGTGTTACCAATGAGGAGGTAGAAGGCTCTAATGTTTTAAGTGGCTCTGCTTTGAAGAGATCTGAATCTTTTCCATTTGTATTCCAGTGAGAACAGCTTTGGCCAGCTCTCTGCTCATATTCACCACTTTGACCCCTGCAGCTTACCTGCAGTTTCATCAAGCCTGCCTTTCCTCCATTTACCCAGAAACCTTTGAACCGCTGTGTCCAAACGTGGACAGTATGGTTTCTCTCTTACTTCTCTAAAGCGCAACCAATTCCAGGCTGTTAACATGCAATAAAACTTCACTGAGTCCTGGACATAATGCAAGAAAAACACAATACAAAAATAAAACCCTTAAAACTGAATTTAAAAATGGATCATTTCTGGCATTTACAGATAAAGCCTGTTACTGAGTCCTTTCTCCTTAGTCACTGACTTAATGTTTTTTTTTTTTTTTTTTTTTTACATTTTATTTATTTATTTTTAGAGAGAGGAGAAGGGAGGGAGAAAGAGCAATGTATGGTTGTCTCTCACACATGACCTTCACTGGGGACCTGGTCTGCAACCCAGACATGTGCCCCGACTGGGAACCAAACCGGGACCTTTTGGTTCCCAGCCTGCGCTTCATCCACTGAGCTACACCAGCCGGGCTGACTTACATTTTTATTGCCTTGCTGATCTCCCCACAGTGAAATGCTTGTTCTCTTGTATTCTACCTGGTGTTCAGACTCTGAAGTCCACTGAGACCCAGCAGAAACTCCTCATTCCAAGTCCAAGCAAACATAATTTACAAAGTTACAACTCTGCACACATGAAAACTCCTACAGTGCTGTGCACAGCAATTTATTTATTTATTTATTAATGTATTTATTTATAATCTTTATTAAGTTTATTGCAGTCGCATTGGCAATAGGGTCATATAGGTTTCACGTGTACATTTCTATGATACAAGATCTATTCAACCAAGGATTTTAACCTGGCCTTTGTCAAATAAAACAAGCAATCTTTCCTGAGAGGTGGTCCAAAACCTTTTTTTTAAAGGAGTGCTTTCTAATCCCTTTCCCAAAGACCTTAGAAAATGTTAGGGTCAGTTTTCATTCCACTAAAATTATCCAAAGGCACTGAATCACCAGAATCCAAATATTTACCATCCTTAACAAATCCCTATCACTTCTTTTACTTGCAGAAGAGAACGTTAAATTTCTTAATTTTAGAATATTGATGAATTCTAGAGTGAACTGTCTAGCTTCTGCTTTAAGCTCAGAGATATAGAGAGTTGCTAAATTAGAATGTAACATCAAAATACACACACATATGTATTATGTTAAATTGTTAAAAACCCAAAACAGAGAGAAAATCTTGAAGGCAGTTGGAGGGGAAATAAAGACAGATTACACAAAGGAACAAGTAGAAGAATTATAGTAGACATCTCCAGAGACTCTGCAAGCAAGAAGACAAAGCAGTGACATATTTAAAGTACTGACAGAAAAAAAAAACCAAAAAACAAAAGCCTGTTAACCCAGAATTCTATATCCAGTACGACTATACTCAAAATATGAAGTAAACTACTTTCTCAGAGTGTACTTTTCCACTTTTCTATGCTGCCTGACACCTACAATGTATTATGCACCTATGTTCTCATGAATTTTTACTTTCTTCATTCAAGTCTCAGAGGATGAAGACATTCAATGGCAATTTCACCCATCTTTTTCTTTCTTTCTTTCTTTCTTTCTTTCTTTCTTTCTTTCTTTCTTTCTTTCTTTCTTTCTTTCTTTCTTTCTTTCTTTCTTTTTACCTTGGTCTACAAAAGGCCTTTCAGTTGCTTTTGACACTGCTGGCCACACATATCTTTTATGACAATTCTGGTACTCCTCTTCTCTTTCTGATGATTATTTCTTAGTTCCTTTTTGGTTTGCATGTCCTTTAAACAATGCTGTTCCCTAAAATTCTGGCATTGGCCCACATGATATTCTAAGATAATCTTATCTCTTTCTCCTGTATTTAACTTTTATTTCATTATTTCTAAATCTCAATGACCAGTATATTCTGGCTTTAGTCTCAGAACTGTATTGAGTTGCAATTTGAACATTCATCCACACAAAATTTCTCAAACTAGATTCATCCACTATCCTTTCACCTCTAAACATGAGGCTGCTTTTCTATTCTCTGTTACTTGCTGCCCCAACCATCAATCAATGGCCTAAGCCAGAGCCCTGGGAAACTTCATCAACCCCCTTGCTCATCATGCATGCCTCCCAACATGGAAACAAGCAACAAGTGTTACTGCATGCGTCTGCGTGCTCCCTCTTTCCGAGCCCTCCTCATGCTAACTCTACTGCTGGGGATCACCTTATTTTTCCTTACCAACCTTGGTCTCATCAAAACATAGTAAGTACTAAAATATATGTGCCATATATGGAGGCTACTAAGCTTTGTTATATTATCTATTTCATGGCAACTCTTATTTTTTCCTTTTGGCAGTGTACCTAGTCTTGTTTTGAACTTATATCTTTTTACAACTGTTTTTTATTAGAATTTAAACTAGCTCTTAAAAACTAAATTAATAAATTCACAGCCAAGTAGAAGTTGATATACATGTATGTATGTATGTGTTTGTATATGTGTGATTTTTATTATAGATATCATTAATAATTTGTTGATTTTTAAGGAATAATTATAGCAAAGGCTGATCATGCATTTATAATTTTGTGTATAGGCTAATTGGATGAAATGTTAGATTTTAATACCAGATATCAAATGGAATTAAGGTCTAATATGTGAGCTAATTGGCAAATAATAATAATTATTATTTATAATTGCAGAATGCAATTAAGTATTCCATCCCAGCATTTTAGTTTTTCTCACAAAAGCTTGGAGGATAGGCAGTTATTTTTGTTCTCATTTTATAGAGATTCAAAATAACTTGCAGTCAGACTGAGTAAGGTTTACACAGCTAATAATGGAGAAGCCTAGATGTACTTTCAGGTCTTCTAAGTCCAAATTCCTTACTCAGCTCACTACACCACCAAGCCTCATATATCAAAGAGTAGGCATCACCTGTACACTAGTGAACCCTAACACCATATATCTGCTGAAAAAAAATGGTAATGTATCCATTAGAATCTGTATTCATAGCTCCTTATGCAGTGGGATAACAAGCCCTGTGCAGCATAACAATGTCTCAGTCAATGACAATCTGCATGTATGATTATTGTCCCATAAGACTATAAAGGAACTGAAAAATTCCAATTGCCTAGTGACATGTGGCTCTGGTAACACAGCACGACGCGTCACTCACACGTTTGTGGTGGTGCTGGTGTACACAAACGTCCTGCACTGCCAGTCGTATACAAGTGTGGCACATACAGTTATGTATGCAATACCTGATGATGTTAACAAAAAAACAGCTATTGGTCTATGTTTTTACCATGCTATACTTTTAATTGTTATTTTAAAGTGTACTCTTTCTACTTCTAAAACAAAGTTTGCTATAAAATAGCATGCCTTGTTATGCCAGCAGCACCCTTATATATTTAATAGTTCCCATGTCTCTTGATGGCATCATTTTCTCTGGTGCTTGATTTAAGCTTGAGCTGTGCTGTACAGTAGCATGCTGTGCAGGCTTGTCGCCTAGGAGCCGTAGGCTGTACCATAGAGCGTAGGTGTGTAGGAGGCTGTACCATAGAGCGCAGGTGTGTAGGAGGCCATACCATCCAGGTTTGTGTAAGTGCTCTATGATGTTCACTCAATGAGGAAATCACTCAATGATACATTTTTCAGAATGTACCCCCGTTCGTGAGATGTATGACTGTCTTGTAAACTTCAGATGTGTTTGTATTCTTTAATGTGACAAGAAATGCAGTGTTTTGTTTAAGAAGACATTTTCATTATAAATGGTGTCCCAGGGTTTGCTGGAAAGAGGAGTTATATCACAAGAAAGGTAAACTCTTTTATGTAAGAAAGTATTAGAATTTTTAAACGTGCCCTGGCTGCTCCAAAGAAATACAGTTTGGGGAGAGGCAGTGCTCTGGAGGACTCTGGGAAGTAAACAGATGTGAGAAAGCTTCCGCGGGGACAGAGCTGCGTGGCAGCGGGCTGGCCTCCCAGCAGAGATGGCCTGGGTAAACCACTTTAGGAGTACTGAGCGAATAGGTTTTAAAGGTTTCGTTTGCTTGTTTTATTTGTTTGTTTTTTCTCAAGCCTTCCTTTAAACCACCTGGGATTCTGACAATATTGCAACAATTTTGACCAGGGTGTGAGGGAGGAGAAAAGTGTGTGCATACTTGAGACTGGCAGGAAGAAAGGAGTAGGGAGCAGTGAGGAAGAAGTGATGTCTGAAAAACTGGGGCGACTGTTCAGAGGGAACTGTGACAAAGGTCAGCTAGGTACAAGGAAGTACCCTAGAGTATGCCCAGAAATGCTGGGAAAGGCTCTGATTATCACATGGTTATCTGGGAAGAGAGCTTTGTTATTTTTATTTGCTTTCAGAAGTCTAACTAGTTGGGAGTGTTAAAATATTTTGTGTGTATGAGGGGGTAACCCCCAAATGGAATTTATTTATAAAAAATTGTGTATTTATTCTTACATGTTTAAACTTTAGTCACCTTCAAAGGACTCTCCATTTGACGCAATACACCTATCAAGACGTTTTTTCCACTGCTCAAAACAGGTTTTGAACTCGTCAATTTTGATTCCTTTTAGTGCTTCTGTCATTTTTTGTTTCACCTTTTCCACATTGGCAAAATGTTTGCCTTTGAGGACATTTTTCATCTGAGGAAACAGAAAATAGTCGCTCAGGGTGGGATTGGGTGAATAAGGAGGGTAGGGCACAAGGGTGATGTTGTTTTGGTCAAAACTGCTGAACACTCAACGCAGTGTGGGCAGGTGCGCTTGTAAATTGCTCATCAGGAAATGGGCAGATGCACTAAAGAATCTTCAAAAAAAATTCACTGAAGCCAAATGCAACCTCTCACAAGAATGCCAGCTGACACACTGATATAGATGGGTTCCTAGAACACCCACCTAGTAGAGAAAGCCTGTACTACAAGGGGCCTGCCCTCCAGAAGATAACTTCTGTTTCCTTGGGGCCCCCCTCATTCATGTGTGTATGTACACATTCACTCTCTTTCTCAGACACACACATATACATACATATGTGTATATGTACTGGTACTGCAGTATTTGGCATAAAGCTGTGTTATTTTAAGTTATAAAATATTTTTGTAATACAATATCCTTAATCAAATTTATTAAATGCCTATAAAATGCCAACACGTTATATATTTACTCATTTTATTTAGTCCTAAAAGCTATTCTATGCATACTGTATCTCTACTTGATAACTGAGCTACAAAAAGGAGCTGCTACTTATGCTTAACATACCTGAAACATAAATAATTGAAATAATGGCTTGGAATACAATGAAAATGCCAAAAATTCCATGAGGACTTTAATCATAAAATGGAATTGTCAAGGTATTTTAAAACTTTAAGTTATATGTGTATGTGTTGATATAAAGTGGGTTTTAGATTTGCCATCTAGATATGAGGATGAAAAATATTAAGCTATTCAGTTTTTTTTTGTAATTTTAAATAGATTGTAAGATGGCACCTAGGCAAATAGCAATTTCTGCAACATATTGGCCATCAGGGTCATGAGACCTTTTGAGTACGCCTTCCCCGTGTTTCATTTCTAATTAGAGCGTGGTCTTTCAGCTTTGAGTGGATTTGCTGAAGTGGCTAGATGGGTTTTCATCCTTCCTGGAAAAACGATTTCTAAAGCACATGCGAGTTCTGGAATAGTAAGAGCTTTTATTCAAATTACTGCTTGGACGCATTTACCCTTCCTTCCACCCCAGGCCAACAGCAGTCCTCGTCAATGTCCCCTCCTTGCAAGAAGTACTTCTCTTTATATATTCTGTACAAGATAGTTCAGGAATCCACTGTATTGACTTAGAAATATAGGGGTTTTTGTTTGTTTATTGTTTGCTCTAAAAGTAATTGCTATCTTCTGTGTAGTTTATTGCTTTGCCAAGGCGCGACCAAATTTCATTTGTGTATCCTGCTGTTGCTTAACCTTCCAACCAGCCAGTCCGCACGTGCATCCACATATGTGTGATTCCATCTTGATAAGTGGACGGTTCTTTGTTCCAAATTTCACTATAGTTTAGCTTCAGAAGGTAAAGTGATTTTGCAACTAGAAGATAGTTTATTTCACCAATCATGACCCTGAAATGTGTTGGCAGGTTCATATTTTGATTCCAAAACTTGAAAATATTTCCATGATTAGATTATTGTGCTTTCTATTTTTCATAGCTTTCTGTTTTCCCTTAAGCTTTCCTAGATTTTTCTTCTCTTTAAAATTAAACTACTGAATATTTTCTTTTATTATGTCCATTACTGAATACAAGAAACTAAACAGTCAGGTATAAATATACTTATTCTCAGAATACTATAAACAATTCATTGTAATTTAGTAAGAAGTTCTACTCCATTGTTTCATGTATTATATCATTATATGTCATTTGTGCCATCACCTGTGTTTTTCTCCTTATTTTTCCTGAAGCATTTTAATTCTTTTAACAAGTGCTATTGTGTGTGTGTGTGTGTGTGTGTGTGTGTGTTTTCAAAGACCTTGGTGTGATAATTGCTGTACCAAAATTTCATATGGTGCTTTTCAGTTCACAAAGTGATTTTCAAAAACATTACTTCATTTGAAACTCATAATAACCTTGCAAATTAGACTGGTTTTATCTTTTTTTGGAGATAAAACAACACTTTTATCAGGTAATGGGGAAGGTATTTGAACTGAAAATATTAAAATCCAAACCCCGGGATTTGCTCACTCTTCCTCCCTCTTTTTAAATTTGTTCTCTTTCACCCTCAATCCTTGGAATTATGTAGATCAGTGTTCAAAGGCCAGCCTATCAATTACTAGCCATTACTTCACTAAACTGAGCCTTAGTTAAATCAGCTAAAATAATATAAATGTATAAGAACTACATCAAAGTGTTGTTATAAAAACTAAATGAGATAAGACATGTTAAAATGTCTAGCACACCATCATCCTACCTGTAATGGTTGTGTCATAAATACTAGATTTCCTTTCCCCTAACTACTACTTAAATGTTATTTCTTCTGATTTTTTTTGATCATGGATTAGGTTATCATTTTATTACGAAGGAGTAGATTCCCTTGAAACCCGAGAGCTCAAATATGTGTTCTCAAGTTTTCATTTTCCTCTGCCATGTACATATTTCATCTGTTTGTTTGCATTGATTTAAATTTTTTATTATGTTACAATACACATAACATAACTTAAACCACAATTATTTTTAAATGTGCAGTTCAGTGATATTAAGTACATTCATACTATTGCACAGCCATCACCGCCATTCACCCTGGAAAACTGAAACTTTATAATTAAACAATAACTCCCTTCTCCCTTTCCCCCCAGCTTCTGACAACAACCTTTAAAATTTTTTAATGACGTTTCTCCTAAAAAATCATGGTTAGTGTAATTTATAAGGTAGAGAAACAGCAGCAAAAAAAAAAAATCGATGAAAACTCTGAGCAGTTTTCTGTGACACTAATGTGAAACTCAATTTCTTAGTCTTTCATATAGGATGGTGAGAACTAAACCTAATTTGTAGGTTCACAAAAATATTAAGTGATTTAAAATTGTGCTAAAATCCAAAGGAATGGAAGTTCCTTTCCATTTAATCCATTATTTAATTAAATAGGTTATTTTATTCTTGTTATTTCAGTCTCTCAGTTCCTTCAGAATCTGTCTTTCCATTACTGAAGGAGAACAGTGGGACAGGTGATGGCAAAATAGTTTATTTGGATGTGAAATATTTTAATGCTTATATCTCACACAACATAGGTATGTCTGATCTACTGGGTATTTAATGAAAAATATCTTCATTAACTGACTGGTGGAATAAACAATAAAAATGGACTTAGAAAACTATTCTATTTCTTTATTTGTTATCTTAACTCAGCTTTCCCCTTTCTCCATTCTTCAGTAGCAATGGATTCTATCACATAGACTCAATAGACTCAGTAACTAAACCCCTCAAAAAATTCTTTCTGTTCTTTGTGAGGGGGGAGGGATAATTATGGTAATTAAATGTTGAAAAACTTGAGCTACTTTATTTAAGAATTTTTAAAAATTCCTAAATATTGTGTTAGTCTGCAATAAAAGTCAGGTGATAATAAGTAAAGTACATCTTTTGTGTTGTAAAAATCTAATTGGTATTTTTCTTTGTAGTGTCCTCACTTTTGTGTTCTACTTAACAAGACTTTTCTACTCCAAGATTACGAATAATTTCATCCATGCTTTCTAGCCCGCTATGGTTTTTCCTTTCTGCCAAAGTTGACAAATTCACACCCTTTCCAAATGCATTAGATGCTGAAAGGATAGCTATCTGAAACAGTTTTTGAGAATTAATAGTTCTCCATGGTGAGCTATCTTTACATATTCTTATAGGCTGTTGTATAGAACAGGGAAGGAAGGCGTATTCCACAATTTTAACAAGCCTAACAACAAAAGCTATAGAGAATGCACTGAAAAAAGTTAGCATTCTTTCCATTTTTCTCTTTTTTATCATATTTGTGTAGATATAAATATAAATAAGTACAATACTAACACATAACTATACATATATACATATAAGTGGCTGTATAGCCTGCCTGTTCAGAAGAGTTCATGGAAGGATGGGCATGAAAAGATCCATAATTTTTCCTGAAGAAGAGTGAATGAAGCTTCATGAGGAAAGTTGGTTAGAAAAGAGAATTACTATTTCCAACGAGAGATAGGAAAAGACAGGGATGATGGAGTTGGAAAACCTTAATCATCAAATTTCTTCTATAGATACCATGCCAATCAGAAATTCGACCCCAAATCCCCAAACAGAATAGCACTATTCTTCACAAGGTGTTTCTTTTAACACTGCTAAATCTTGGTTAACACTTTTGGATTTTCAGCTGCTTCTTGGTTTTGCCCACACCCTACTTCAATCACTGTCAGTTGACCTTGATGTAGCTAGCATGGTTTGCAACCTGAAATAGAGATTTATGTTCAAGGGCTTTGGCCATGATTGCACAGACTTCTGGGAAATGAATCCTGTGTGCCATCCAGTGACACCTTCAGTTACCAACTAGGTTGCAGCCCCGAGTTCTACCAAACAGCCATGTCCTCCTACGATTTCTTAGGAGTCATAGTACGGCCTAAGTGAGCCACATTTCCATCACATCTTCTTTGACTGTTGACTGGTGTCATTTTGTGAGTGTGGTTTTACTTTATTTTATTTTTTACATTTAGTATTTTGCTGCTTCTCTAACCAGGGTATAATATTTATGTGTAACAAGTGACAGGTACATGTACCCACAATTATTTTTCAAACTGGCATCTTCTTGTTTCTGTACCATGTATTGAATAATCTATCTTTTTAATGGAAGTAGATGTTTTGATTGGAAGGAAAAGAGGAAAAAATTAATTTTAAGATTTCACTAGTTTTTATTTTTTTGTCACCTAAGAAAGTTTCCACTGAGCTTCCTAAAATGTTCCATTTTAAATTGAGGTTTAAGTGCTAAACCTTGTCCCTGGGTGGTTTCTCTGTTGCTGTAAACAAATGATTTCTTTTGAATGTTTTGTTCTTTTGAACATTTAGTTTTATTCTTTACTTAATATTCACTAATATTATTTGCAATTTAGGAATAAATTTATTGTTAATTTCTCTTAACTCTTTGCTTGACTCATCTTCAGATAAGAGCTGGGGAAGAAATATTTTTATTAAATGATAATTCTCCTAAAAACAAAGTATTACAGAAGTGATGACTAATAGGAAAAATTGGAGAATAAATAATTATTTGGAAACTAAGGAGGTATAAAAGATAACTTTGAGGCATCTTTTGAGTTTTGTACATGTAAAAATACATTCATTATTAGAAAAGAGTCCCCCAACAAATAGATCAGTTTCTACCCAATAAGGTGTTCACTGCTAGAATGCTTCCCTCTCCAATGGCTTCTTCTCCTTCGCATTATGCCCATGTTTCCAGCAAGGCAATGGGGATGCCCTGGGACTAGTCTTCTCATCTCTTCAGTTCAATGTCAGCATCCTCTCCCCCAATCTTATCCGTCTCCAGTCTCTAGCCTAAGTCTTGGGGAGGAGGTACCTTGTTACGTTAAAGGTTGGTAGAAATAAGCTCATAATCTTGGCAGCACTAGCTAAGGGCACATTCAATAAAGGAGTTATCTTTGTACAGCCTCCATATGGCCAACTACTCTGCACTGCACTGGCGTCCCTTTTCAGAGCACTGCTATAGCTGATACCTGTGTTTCCCTAAAGTGAAGAGGACAATTTTATAATCAGCAGAAGAGAATAGATATAGTATAATTTAGGATCATCCAGTTTTGTCCATCTACCTTTTCTGTTGATAGGATCAGACCCACAGGTTGCACAGAGAAAATGAATGGTGTGTAGTTAAACCTGTTCAAGTGAGACAATATGGAGAAGTGGGCTCAGGAAATTTCTGCAGAGGTAAAATACAGAACAATAAATAGGCAAGACAAGAGGAATAGAAATAGAAGGAATGAAGAGAATGATAGTGATGGGAAGAAGAAAAAGGAAGCACACTTACATTTTATTTTTTAATTACTACTGTTGTTCAATTACAGTTGTCTGCATTTTCTTCCCTCCCTCCCCCCACTCCATCCAAACCCACCTCCCTCCCTTGCTTCCACCCTCCCCCTTGGTTTTGTCTATGTGTCCTTTATAGTAGTTCCTGAAAACCCTTCTCCCCACAGCGCCCTCCCTGTCCCCTGGCTATTGTTAGAGTGTTCTTAATTTCAATATCTCTGGTTATATTTTGCTTGCTTTTTTCTTTTGTTGATTATGTTCTACTGCACTGTTGGTGGGAATGCAAACTGGTGCAGCCACTGTGGAAAACTAAAAATGGAACTGCCTTTTGACCCAGCAATTCCACTGCTGGGATTATACCCTAAGAGCCCTGAAACACAATGCAAAAGAACATGTGCACTCCAATGTTCATAGCAGCACAATTCACAAGAGCCAAGTGCTGGAAACAACCTAAGTGCCCATCTACAAATGAGTGGATCAAGAAACTATGGTACATTTACACAATGGAATTCTATGCAGAAGAAAGAAAGAAGGAGCTCCCACCCTTTGCAACAGAATGGATGGAACTGGAGAGCATTATGCTAAGCAAAATAAGTCAGGCGGTGAGGGACAAATACCATATGATCTCACCTTTAACTGGAACATAATCAGCAACAACAAAAAAGCAAGCACACTTACATTTTATAATAACTGACCCAAGCAGTGTATGAAACAAAATGGTTAGCCCAGGATTTAATCCACTTTCAGTTAAAAAAGAGGTGCATAGTTCTATATACCTCATTTTTTTTCAAAGTGACCTTGAATTTTATTTTTGTAGGTTTTGGTGCAGCTGTTATTTGATAATAACACATTGTGTTTTTCAATCTATTTAGATTGTTTAAAAAACAGATAACTGAAAACCATCTGTTTGTGTTTCTGTGTAATTTGTTCTCAGGACAGGGACTAGGAACAAATCATTAAAATCCTGCTATGGAAGCCTCTCATCAATTTAAGGAGTTCTACAAATGCAGTCTGTAGTACCAGGTGGAAAGGCTTTCTCGGAAAAGCAGAAAATTAATTTCTTCCTTTGCCCTTTGTGACTGGATGGCACCTTTTTTACACTCCTGGCCGTGACTCTCACAATGTAATGTGCATTTGAATCAACAGGAAAGAGTGCTTGAAATGCCTTTTCTTGAAATTCACCTCAAGAGACTTTGATCTATCTGTCTGGAAAGGGGTCAGGAATTCCCACAGTTAAATAGCTCACAGGTTACTTGGATGTAGGTTATCTGAGGACCATACTTGGACTAATACTTTTGTAGAATAATAAATCTGTATCACATATTTGGGAGGTAAATTTAGAACAGGTGTTCTGGTATTCCGTGGCTCAACTATTTCTACTAAGAAATAAAAGCACATACACACACAACCCCAGAAGAACTCAAATAGTATAACAACAAAGCAAATGGCTCAAAGCAAAGCAAAATCCAATAATGGATTTTAAATAGGTCCTTAGAGATATAATGGAATCTGATCAAATTCAGCTGCTGAGACACAGAGGCCAACTCTAAGTTAATATGGAGGATAATGGGAAACCTTTTTAAAGGACCATAGTTAATTTTAGATATTGACAACAAACCCCGTGCCCTGGAAAGCATTATCAATTTTACACAGTATGGTAATCTGCCATATATGTGGCATACTGGGTAAATAATCTATTTCCTTCAAGTTCCTTTTGAAATACTGTTCTGTAGTTTGTTGGATCTATATTCTAATTTCTTTTGTCTTAACTCAAGGTTCTAACTTAAAAATATGCTCCACCTCACTTTTCCCCTCTAACATTCTGAAGGGCATGCTGTTACAACCTTTTACCTGGTAGGAACAGGCAAGTGGGAGGAGCTGTGTGTTAGAAAAGGGTGACGGGTACTCCTTTCCAGCGACGGCGGGTGCGGCACGCTGGAGAACAGGCCTCTTTCTCGAGGATGTGGATGCTACAGCTGAAGATGTATGTGCTTTCTAGAAAATTATTTAACCTTATTGGGCTTCGATTTCTTCCTCTGTAAAATGGGGTCCGTGGATAGCGGATGCTTTCTCTGGTTCTCTCTAATGCTAAAGAGAATGAGAATATGCTACACCCTGTCATCTGTTCTGTCATGTAATCCTCACTACAACCTTCACCTCTAATGAGAAAGATTGTCATTACAGATAAATTAAAAAGAAGGTGGATTTGACAGAACCTAAATTCACGCCACTTGCAAGTGGCAATGCTGAATTCTAACCCATGTTCTTGTCAATAGCTAGAGTTGGACTGTGAGCTCTCTGCCTTATTTGTGATTGCTTTGTTTTGGACTATCTGCTAGCAGTGGACTTGGAGTGGAAACTAGGACTGTGTTTCAACATAAGGCTGCAAGTTTGCACAATTAAGGAAAATTCTTGGGTTTTCAACTATGGACTGAAGAAAATGGCTGCTATTCAGCCTCTTACCATTAGGTGGGGCAGTTGAGGAGTGGGAAGTAGCATTTTCAAACGAAGTGATTTATACTTATCGCTTTTCTCAATCTGAAATTAAGTGGTAAAAGATACCCTCCTTTTATAGAGCCTAAACTCTTACAGTAGCCAGACTCTTAGTATCTTTTTTGGTGCATTGAGGAAGAAGAGGCACATGAGTGATGGAGTTAATGCAATATAGTATCACAGATTTTGATATTAATATAAATTTTCCATTAGGAATCAAAAGCCAAAATGGACTATGAAGTCAACTTATAAATATACTTCCCCAGAAAACGAAGTAAAGTAAGTGAATTTGGGAGAATGACTTCAAGTTTATGGGAGTCCGGGAAGCAGAAAGGAGCCATGACAGTTAGGTAGCCCTCTTTTCAATGACTATTGATTTCCTTTAGCATCCTGGGTATGGAACTATTTTTCTCTCCTTTCACTTGCATTTAGAAAAGTCTATGCCAATTAATTTACCTGACATCTTAATGGAAAATTCATTAAGAAAATCTTTTGTGCCAAGCACATCAGGATGAATTTTGATTGCTTATGTGACCTGGGCTCTGCTTCACAGTGTTTGTATTGACACACTCATAGATTCAAGACGTTTTCATGGAACCTAAAAAACGACTTAACTAAAATTTTAAATCAGTCCTTTCAAGAACAGTGACTGTCAAACTTTTAGCTGTCAATGTCCGCATTTAGGGCAATGAGTAGGAGATGTGGAGAGGAAAACAAGAATGAAAGAGACTGGGTGAGAGAAGAATCCCTGGCTACCTGTGTTGAAGCTCCTTAAAAGTAAAATTCCATGAAGCCGTAATATTGAAGATAGTAGGGAAAAAATAGACTTTGGAAATTTACATTTCAGATTAAAGAAACTTTTTAGGAGATGAAACATGGAAGTTTGGTAGTTTAAAAAGGAAGGATTAATGAGGAAATCAACTGAATAAATGCTTGATTGAATGAATAGTCCATCTAAAATGTTTTCCCACTTTTCCTAATATATATTTTGTTAGTACTCTGATCTGAAATAGTTGAAAATCCTTGCAACTCATAAAGCTCTGTCTTTGATCAATTCCAGATTCCCAGCAAATTTGTATGACATTTTCAGAGGACTACAAAATGGAATGATTAAATTTGATAAAAATATATAGCATTTCAAATTATGCTCATTTGAACACACACGTAACTTGGGAGCAGACTGGCTTTATACAATGCTATAATTTGAATGACAACCAACAGCACAAGTTCTCCTGAAAACTTCTATTTCCAAGAAGCCAATACAAGAGAAAGATGAGAATCAAGTTTGGGCTGCTATGCCCAGTTGAGTAGTCTATGGTGCTAAGTAAGATAATAATGAAAAAATATTGAAACATTTATTGAATACTTAATATACTTTAGATATCCAGCTAAGCATATAATTAATTCATGTAATTCACACAATAACCTATGAATGAAGTTCAGTACTATTGATTATCACCAATTTGTTTTTCTTCATAGTGTTGATTTCCAAACCTTTCAGTTTTTATATATTCACAGGAAAACTGAACTTAGTGGTCAAGATTAATCCTTAAGACCAGTTAGTTCTTCACGGATGTATTATGTAAATAGCAAGGCTAATTTGCTAAGATTATTTGGGTATACATATACCTGGCATGCATTATCTGGATATACATATAATAATATATCACATTATCACTTACATAAAAAGAACTAAGTGTATTGGGAGCAGTGATGTGAATTTGGATGACCAGTAGTTAAGTATCACCATGCTTTCTGAGAAGAAAGAATATAAAATTTAGGAAATTTAAGCAATTATATTGTTTTAGAAGTGTAAAATACTCTAGATGTTGACTATTGTGTGTGTGTGTGTGTGAATCACTGTGTAAGAGAGAAGACTCTGATAAAGGAACCAGCAGAGGAAATAAATAGAAAACTCACAAATAATTTTTCTTGAATCTTATTACATAAAAAAGAAGCCATCCGTAAGCGCTTGTCTGAAAGAGCACTCCTCTCATTCTCTCTCTTGAATTTTTTCCTTGTTGTACTTATCGCTGCCTGACACAGTTCCTGGTAGTTTGTTTATGAACTGTTTCTCCCCACTAGCTTCATAAAGGCAGAAAGTTTCTTTGTTTTGTTAACTAATGTTTCTCTAGAGACTAGAACACCGCCTGGTACTTAGTAGATGCTTAATAAATGTATTGAAATGTGTAAATGAAATAAGGGAATTTATGTGGCTAATAAATGATTGAAAAATGCTCTGCTTTCTAAAAACCAATAAAAGTAAAAACAAATAAAAATTATTAGCGTTTTCATCTATCAATGTGTAAAAAGTATGCAAAGAGATGTAAACCTAGTGCTCAGGAAGATGAAATAAGACACTTCCATCCTAAATTGAAAAACATCTTGCTGGAAAGTACTTTGGAAATAGGTGTATTTAAAAACGTTTCTCTACCACATTTTAATTCTAGGACTGTATTCAAGGAAAAAGCCAAAATTAAAAAGCAGCTTTTCTTGCACCAAAGTCTTTATCTCAATTCTTTTTATTTAGTGAAATGAGTTTTAAAAATCCTAAATGCCTGAAGGTAATGGGGATAGTTAAATAAATTATGATGCGTCACTGTCATGGTATATTATAAATGTTAGAAATTAGGTATATTAGTTTTTGAACATGGATATGCTGATGCTATGAATTTAAATTAATTCAGAAGCATTATGAAAATTTGAATACATATTAGGATTTTAAAAGGATACATAGAAATGATGGATACTAATTGTGCCAAAAATTACAACAGAAAAGGGCATGTAGAAGTATAGATGATTTCATATTATATTTTGCTATACATTTATTTTCTAAGTTTTCTAGAATGAAACTTATATAACCAGAAAAATAATTTAAAAGTATTTTGAATAGCTTTTTATTAGACTGCTGATAATCTAGAAGTGATTATGTTTTATACTGTGGACTTTTACCTTTAGAGGAAGAAATGATTGTAGCTAGTATTACCTTTACAATCTAAGAGTGCATATGTAACTTAAGAATTTCTACATAAAGTTAAATTTTAGCATATCACTGGGACTTCTAGGACAGTGTTCACTATAGGAGTAAGAAGACCTAAACTCTAAGGAATAATTAACATATTCTTTCAACCGTCAGAGTTGTTTTCAGTTTGGGATTCTGAACAATGAAGAAACAAGTTACTTGATTTAATAACTATATGCTATGTCTGTCCAGAAATATGCAGCCATTTACTATTAAAAATAGAGACATTTATTGAAGAAAATAGAAGATACAAGAAATATTGTACTCAGGACAATGACATTTCAGTTCCCTTCAAAGTAGGCACCTTGGGACCTCACACAGTTCTCCCAGTCGCCATTTGCTGCTCTGTCATCTTTTCCTGAACCTCATCAATGGTCTGAAATCTCTTCTCTTTCAAAGGTGATTTTAGTTTTGGGATAACCCAGAAGTTACAGGGCACCAAATCTGGGCTGTAGGGGGACTGAGTCACCTGGGTGATTTGATGTTTCACCCAAAACTATATGAGACAAGATACATGGGTAGGTGTGTTGGTGTGATGAAGCTGCCAGTCACCAGTTGGCCATAGCTGTGGCCTTCTGAATCATCAGAGTAGTTTCTGCGGAGGAATGTTCAAGCTTAATGCAAAATTTGATGTAGATTTGTTGCTGTACTTGCTCAGTCATTGTGAATGTGACAGCCACACAGTACACATGCTCACTCAGTGGCATCTACCACCCTCACTGACCAGTACAGTGAAGTCATCATTGTTCACTCATGTGTGTTCCAGTCCACTCTCCTTGGCTGCCAGGTTACATTGATGTCATGCAAACCATTCTTGTTATATTAACAGTGGCTGGACTTTTTCTGGACAGACCTTATATATTCTTTTTATTTAGGACTAGTGAAATGGTCATTGAATGAGCTTGGGAAGAGACTAGTAAAGAATTTATATTCTTTAAATCATTTTATAATTTTTCAATTACAGTTGACCTACATTATTATATTAGTTTCACGTATACACCCCAGTGATTAGAAATTGCATAACTTGCTAAGTGATCATCTGGATAAATCTCCCACCCATCTGATACCATACATAGTAAAATATCATTGACTATATTCCCTATGCTGCACTTTACGTCCCCATGACTATTCTGTGACAACCAATTTGTGCATCTTAATCCCTTCACCTTTTTCACTCCCCTCCCCCACCAATCCCCTTCCCATCTAGCAACCATCAAAATGAATATTTAATTTTGACACACACCAGGGTGAGAGGTCTGAACTACCCGGTCTTAGAAGGCAGCAGGACCTCCCATGAAGTGGTAAAAGTAACTGTCACTATGGTTCTGTCTTGTGGTTTGTCCAGTTTCAAGACAAAGTTTTTTTCTGGCCTCTTTTTATATCAGCTTTGAAGATGTACCTTTGATTCTTGGATTGTTAGGCACATTTCTATTTGTGGCTCTGCCCCCAGGATTTTTCATACCTAAATTGACCAAATTGACAATTGACAAGTTCCACATTCTCTCATGGTCGGTGTCCAGACCAGAGACTGAAACTCAGCCATCATACTAGAACAGCAGGCCAGAGCACAGCATTTAATAAGAAGGCTCCCCTACAATTTGATTAATTTATTTCAAGGTTGTATGAGCTGTTGGATTTGTCTCAAAAACATCTTCTAATTCTTTTTTTTTTTTTAAAGATTTATTTTTATTTTATTTTTTGAGAGAGGGGAAGGGAGGGAGAAAGACAGGGAGAGAAACAGCAATGTATGGTTGCCTCTCACATGGCCCTCACGGGGACCTGGCCCGCAACCCAGGCATGTGCCCTGACTGGGAATCGAACCGGGACCGCTTGGTTCCCAGCCCGCGCTCAATCCACTGAGCTACACCAGCCAGGGCTCTTCTAATTCTTGAGCTGGTTTTCAGACATGCTGAAGTGGAAAGCCCTTGAAATTGATTAAACTTAGGTATTGACACAGAGGAAAGATGCAATAAGAAAATTCATTCTATCTGAACTTCCACAGTTATAATCTATTGTCCAATAATTTCTGAGGCCAGGGTATCAATGTTATAACTCATTTTCACACAGCCTAGCACAGTGCCTGGCATGTGGTAGATGTTTGGTAGGTACTGAGCAGGTGAATTTCAGATACTGTGTTTTGTTTTTAATTCATTCATGTAAAGGAGCCATATCATCTTATACTAATAATTCAAGAATACAAAACTCACTCCAGACTTACCTCATGAATATGTAAAGAACTACTATAAATCAGTGAGAGTTACATGGGTATCTCAATAGGAAAACGAACAAAAGACTCAAAAAGATACTTCCCAAGGAGGGTAGTCAAATGGTCAATAAACCTATAAAGAGTCTCAATCTAATCATTAAGAAAAAACAAAAACACAATTCAATGTCACTATGCCCCCACAAGAATCACTAAAATTTAAAAGATAGACAATACCTGGAGTGGGCAAGAATGCAGAACAATCATATCCCTCAATCGCTGTGTGAGAGAGTGCGTATTGTACATTAGCTTTGAAAGACTGTCTGACAGAGTTTATTAAAGCTTGACATATTTATAGCCTATGACCCAGCAGTTCCTCTGCTAAGTACTTTTCAAACAGAATTTCACACAGATGTTCATCAAAAGACTGTACAAAAATGCTCAGGACAGCGTTTTTGTAACAAACAAAAGCTAGAAAGTACCCAGTTACCCATCAAAAAAAGAACCAATGACTAAGATGTGATGTATTCACACAATGTAATACTAATAAGCTATAAGAATGAATGAATTACAACATTAAAAATATTGATAAATCTCTCAGATATAAGGTTGCCAGGCACAAAAGAATGCCTATTGTCTGATTCCCTTTAAATACAGTGCAAAAATAGATGAAACTATTGTTTTGGTGCTAGAAATAAGAATAGTGCTCACCCTTAGGGAGGGGTGTAGCTAGTGGGCACATAGTGAATTTTGGGTGCTGATAATACTCTGCATTTGAACCTGGATACTGGCTATGTGGTGTACTCCTTGTAGAAGTTTACTGAGGTATACACTTATGATTTGGGCACTTTTTGTCATGTATGCCATGCAATAAAAAGTTAAAAGAAATTTTATCATATTTTTTCAATTAACTCAGCAAATTCTGGTATTGAGCTTACCATGTGATCATTAAATTGTAGTCCCAGAATGTCTCCAAATGTGATCTCAGAATGCCATAGGAAACAATAAATCTCAAATTGCTTGAAACATTTACAATGTTTTAAAATGGAGAAGAATAGAGAGGCTTAAACAAACATAACTAGGGAAAAAAGGGAACTATTTTGCTTTGAAGACAGATTTTTGTAGTTTTTTTTCTCTCTATAAAATGGTAACTTGTACTTGTTAGAGGGAATAAAAGCAACACAGTTATCAAATAACTGGGGTGAGTTGCCATATAATCTAGATTGTAAATAGTTGACATTTTATCCCGCATTGTAAAAGATTAAGTGGGTTTTTAAAAACTGTTTTAAGGTTACAAACTTAAGACTTTGTAAGTGCTACTACATCCCACAAAGTGTCTGTATGAACTATTTCCAAGTTCCCGTTAATGAGAAGAGGCTACAGTGCATAAATACAACCACAGTTTTACCTACATTGATAGCAATGACAAACTCATAAGTTTATCTAGTTGCTTTTCATAGTGTATTCATAGATTTCCCAACCTTCGGGATTGTAGTTGAAAAAGGTAGGAAGGCAGGGCCATGCTTTGCAGGAGGAGTGTGAGCTTTATGAATGAGGCCGAGTCATAGACCTTTGTTTAAATGTGGTCCTCGTAGTTACAGCCCTTGTCATATCTATTTTCTGCAAAGCACCTTCTGTGCCTGTCAAGATCAATAACTGGTTATAATAACAGAAACCACAGGATTCAGCCTTTGGAATAGAAATGGCTGCTTATTGGCCTGGTGGAGGTGCTCCTTCTGACACTCTCAAACCAGTGAGTATAGGTTTCTCTCTGAGAGACGCTTTTTAAAAACTATCACCAATTTATCCTGGTACACAGCATCTCTTCCAACTATCCCAAACTTTAGTATTGTATGGTTTAAAAAATGTTTTCCACATTAACTGTCCCATTGGACAAAGTCCTATACAGTGCACGTCATGTATTTCATCATTTTGCAGAGAAGGAAGCAGACTCAGAGACTGAGCTTAGTTTGCACAGCTAAGAAGTATGAAGGCCAGGCTTGACAACTCAGTCCAGAGCTCTTTCGATTTTGTTTTTTTTCTTTTTACTATTTTTATTTTATACTATGAAAAACGACAACAACTAGTAGCATACTTCTTCTCTTCACATTCATATGGATTTTAAGAAATTATTGCCTTTCCCCTGGAGAAATAACCTACAGACAAAAAAGGAGTAGAACCACCTCGGTGCTGGCACCAGTGACCACCCACTTGATGGTCTCAGAGCTCAGCAGGGCCCCATGGCCACTGCCACATCCTGCTAGAATGGGAGGGGACAACCTGCCTAGCCCCAAGAACAACTGGGATTTTGTTTGTTTTTTTTTTTTTAAAGATTTTATTTATTTATTTTTAGAGAGAGAAGGGAGGGAGAAAGAGAGGGAGAGAAACAGCAATGTATGGTTGTCTCTCACATGGCCCTCATTGGGGACCTGGCCCGCAACCCAGGCATGTGCCCCGACTGGGAATCGAACCGGGACCTTCTGGTTCCCAGCCCGCGCTCAATCCACCGAGCTACACCAGCCAGGCTGGGATTTTGTTTTTTAAGCTCGTGGACATTTCATACCTGTGCAACACTAAAGGCCTCCCTCTGTCCCACTGCCCCAGTAGGACAGCAAGGGGTCACCAGGTTTGCAAAAAAGTTTCAGACTGACCTCGGGGATAGGTGCTCGGGCACTGAAGGAAGGCCAAGCCATCACGAGAGCACAGCCTGCACTCACTACTGTACTTCCAGACCCCTGGCCCTCTCGGGACTGCCCAGCCCTGGCACCTCAAAGTTCGCCTTTTCATTTCAAGTATAAGGCAATAAACACCTGCAACAACCTGGGAGAAAGCAGTTGACTGGAAGAAAAGGCAGTTATGAAGCCAATTCATTCTGAAGGAAGCATAATTTCCACCTTATGTTTTTCAACTTTGGCAGCCTCTGTATCTGTCTCTATTGTTTCAGAGAAGAGCTGATCATCTAGTTAGGAAAGTGACCCTACAGTGTTTGTAGGTGCTCTTTCCATTTTATTCTAGCCTTGTAAGATTCATGGTTGTATTTGCCTTCCTTATAGGACTGTGGGATAAGGATTATTGATTTAGAATTTTAGTATATCATTTAGTTGACTCAGTACATATGATATGTTCCCTGTATGCCAAATATTGGGCTGGGTGTTGAAGATACATTGGTGAACGAGATAGAAGCAGTCCTGCCCTGGCAGAGCTCACAGGGAGCGCAGGCAAATAGCTGAGCAATTAAACCAGGAAGGTAACACTCGTATTTATCCTCTTTTAGGTACCATGCTAGGATAGACATAGAGTGTCATCGGAATGCACAGGAAGGACCGATGACCCTGGACTGTTACAAACTTTCACTCTGTATTCAATATGTTCTAGTAATGCTATCAGAAAACAGAATCTACTAGATTATTCTAGGTAACCAGGGGAGGAGTAAAGTATTATTTGAAAATTGCATGTTGTGGAAAAGGAAGATTATAATTCAATAAAAGAAACTGTTAGGTTAAAGATGAATGATCATTGTTCAGTGGCTGGATTATAAAATGTAATCCTGGAAAAGGAAAGAAGGGGAACAGAAGCTTACAACAGAAGTCAAAGTAGGCTCAACTTTATGGACCACGGTTTTAAGCATAGACAGCTCTCAGATGTCGTCAACTGCTGTGGTGAAAGACAACATCTTTGTTCACAAAGGCTCTCCATAGCAAGTTCTCTCCGTCTCCTTTACCTTGCCTGGAAAGAATCAGCATGCCTGAGAATTCTTTATCTGCAATGTAAGTCAGGATTTGGATTTTCCATCCAGAAGTATCTTCATGGCAGGCTCAGAAGGTGGCCATGTTCCATCCAAAGCCCTTTGAATTTCTGGTTAAATGAAAATGTCCACTAGGGTTCGGTTATATAAAGCTGTTAGTCAGTTGCTTAAGTGCACATCCCACTGTAAGTTCCCTGTGGCAGATATGCCCTTGAGCTTCGCGATTACAGTATGAAGGCAACCATTGAGAGCTATGCCTTTGAACCTGAGGTCTTCGGAAAGTTTTCAGGGAATCCTTGGGTTCTGGCAAATGATGTGCAAAATTGTAATGGCTAATTTGTACTTCCTCCTAGGGATACATCCGTAGCATTCGATAGAGGCTTAAGGGGACCTGTAGGCCCTTACCGCACCCCTCGTTCCCTGCCCTCAGAAAGGGCAGGAACTGCTGTTTGGTGGTGGAGGGAAATAAAGTAGCCATGTGAACACCAGACTTTTTGGACACATTACAGAAGATGGGTATCTAAGAAAACATTCTGTTGTCGCTGGTCTCCAAGGTGGCCTTCAGGGACCCCCGTTAACACTGTGTCAGAACTGGTCTCTGCAACCAACAGAGAGGGCAGAAGTAGTAGTGTGTTACTGTTCAGATCAGATCGTAAAAGACTGTGGCTTCTGTCTTGGGTTCCCTCCCTCCCAAACTCCCTCCCTCCCCACCTCCCTGTCCTTCCTTCTCTCCTTCATCAGTCATTCTTCGGGAAGCCAGCTGCCAGCTCATGAGGACACTGAAACAGCCTAGGAGGAAGCCCCTGTGGCAAGGTTTGGGGGCCTTTGGCCAGTAGCCATCACGAACGGAGGAGGTTTCCATCACCCCGTGAGTGACTGCAAAAGGGTTCTCTAACCTGAGCTGAGCCCGGACATGACTGCAGCCCCAGCTGACAGCTAGACTACAACTGCTTGTGAGACCCTGAGCCACAGCCATGCAGCACTTAAATGCTCCTGCATTCATGCTCTCAGAAACTGTGTGGGGTAATAGATGTCTGTTGTTTGAAGTTGCTGTATTTTGGGATAATTTGTTACAGAACAAGAGATCACCTATTGCACATTATCTTGAGTCACCATGATTAAATGCCAACCTTCCCTGTTAATCCTGAGAAATTAGAATTGGGAGTGAGGATGTAAAAGTCACCATTTTTCCTTGTTGTGCGGTGTGGTCCGTTCACAGCTGGCACTTGGTAACCATTGTGATCCCACAACAAGGAACAACCTCATGACAGAAATAAACAAGATTTCTTTTAAGCGATTTCTTTGTTTCCTTATAAAAGGTGCCTGCTTTCAAATGAATCCTGGGGAAATCTTTCTTATATTTCCTCCAAGCATAATCCATTCAACGGAGAATTCGTGTTTTGCCAGTGATCTTGGGAGGTACTAAAGCAATCTTTCCTTTTAGCTGTAGGGCTCTCATAGTCCTCCAGTAGATTGCACAGCTGCTGGTTTGCTGTGGTCGGGGCACATACTCTAATGGTGCGTGTTCTCGTAGCAATCTGTGAAAAAAAATCTTTCAGCTTGGAGAGTGGAAGGAGGAAAAAAACAGCTTAATTCTGAAACTAATGGATAGGGCAAAGAAATAATAAAATATCTAGTCAAATCTGCACTGTTGCTCTCAGTGAAAATAGCTTAAAAAATGTAAGGATTCTCTAAACAGCAACAATTGTTATATTTTTCTTGTTTTGATTATGGCTCCTTTATTAGGAAACCAATTGATTCAGTTCTTGGACTGCCAAGGGCTTTTTTCCGAAGCGGTATTTTAAAACTGTGTAAGGGGTTTATTACTGAAATGTGCAACAAATCAGTTGATTTGGGCATATTTTAAAGTGATATAGAATAAAACATTTCAGAATATAATACATAATAAGTTAAGTAATTTTTTGGTTTATCTACTTTAGTTATGTGTATATTTTTATGTCTATACTATATGAGATATAAAATTGATCTTTTTTGTTGCTGTGGCTTGTAGTCAAAACACTTGAAAGCTATTGTTCTGCAGCATTATGATTATGAAAAACATATAAAAGTCCAGGTTTGAGAACTATTCCAGTGAGGGACTATTTTCTGGTAGAGAGATAGGTAGGCAATAGTGGCAATACCCTTAGAGATGCAGTGGGTTTTCCTGAAGTGAATGCACATCTCATTCCCAATCATTTTAGAGACTCCCTAATCCTCATGCTAGAACAGAGACCCCCTTTTTGAAGAAGGATGGTACTTATGGACCAAGGGAATCTTTCCCTTCATTAGTGCCAGGAGGATCTGAGCCTGGTCTATGAGCAGGGAATGGGCCGTGGTGGTACTGAGCCATGTGGCTATGCCCATAATCAGTGGCAGTGGGTAGCTGGTCAGGGTGGCATGCTTGCACAGCATCCTGACTCAAGGGGGCACATCTAGTGAGTGGAGAAAGGAACTGAGACTGAGCCTTAGTTACAGGGAAAGAAGTGTTCCCTCCGTGAGTAGTGTTCCCTCCATGAGCGAGCATTGGCAACAGAGCAGAGGAAGCTGAGCTCAACAGCCTGAGTCATTCTCACAGAGGTAGCAAGGCCAAAGAACTGGAGGGAATGTTTCAGAGTCCACATGAGGCAAAATCCTAGAAAATGCCAAGGAACTGGCTGGTGAGTCATGGAGGCCAGGGTGGAACTAGAGAAAAAACTAATTTTTAACAAATGAGCTCGTGCTGGTTATCAAGGAGCAGATGCTGGAGCTGCATTAAATGATCTCCTCTGCACTTAAATGTTCTGAACCTCATACCTCTCCTCTAGGAGGTAGGTGTTTGGACAGACTGCAGAGCATCTGAACACAGAAGGGCTGTGGTGATTCTTCTGTTAGCATGGGATGCTGAGAGACAATTGGCAAGAGAGAAGGAGGACTGCCTTCTAGGGTCAGCCCAAGCTCATAGTCTTCATCACAACTGAAATTAATCTCTGAGCTGAAATGTTATGTCACCCTCTTTAAGTTGAGCATTATGTTTTCTTTTAAAATAAAGAGACACGTGAGGGGTAATATAAGTTTGTGATATACCTTTGTATTAGTGAGTGAATCAGATTCTTTTCTGAAATGAGTAGAGAATCAGTGAGTACTTGGTGGAGAAGGAGAAAATGGTGAAGAAGATAGTCAATGAGGACATTCTTTGCCACTTTGCAATTTTCCCAAGAGACTGGCCTTGGCAATATTTTGTGTGAATGGTTCTATCAGATCCTGGACATGACGATGCACCCAGCAGGCAGTGCCTGGGGGATTGGAAGTAGGGAGGCTACAAGTCCAAGGGAGAAGCTCTGCAAGATATAGAAATCGATCAATCAACCACAGATGTTTATAAAATATCTACTGCTAGGGCAAAGTTTTGTGCTGAGCAACAAACATAGTTTCTCCAAACCTTATAATCTAACTGAAAGATAAGATATATGTAGCATAAGGTACCTAACAGTAAAAGGCAAGTGAACATCTTATTTACAAGATATTTAGATAGGTTTCCAATGAGATTTTTCAGCCCCAAATTCCACGATGTTGCCATTTTTCTGAGCCAACTGCCAAAATACTTCCAATTCTGACTTCAATGACTTCTGCTGGCAAAATGTAAACACCATTCACACATTCACTTGTTTTTCACCGACTCTGCTGAGCACTGTTATAAAGGCTCTGCACTAGGTGCTTTGGGAGACAGGAAAGGTTTAAAAGTATACTTAGAAACTAAAACTGTCCATATACTTCTCAAAATGTTGTTAAGCTTTCAGATAGGAACAAAGTTGGTTTGGGTCCAACAAAGTTCTTGAAGTAAAAGCAAAACAATTTTAACTAAGCTAAAGCCCCATAGATTTCAGTGGAAGCAATGCAGAAATGACCCTTAAGTAAATTAGAACTGGTAAGGACTTCGGTAATTAAAGTGTCCTCCCCATAGATCATCAGCAATGAGGATGGAAGGGTACTCTGTATCCAGGTCTCATAAATAAACATGCAGCCTGCTAGTCCCTGGAGATGGAAGTGTCATTCTTGAGTGCGCTGCATGCAGGGCTCAGAGATAAGTGATGACCCTCTTGTCACCCTGACAGAAAATATATTAGCTTCTTTAAACCAAGAATTATAGTGATTTCAATGGTACAATTATAAGAACGGACTACTGGGACTCGCATAAACCAAGCTTATTTAAATAATATTTCAAGAAAGAACATATGCTGCTATTAAAGAGTCATGATAGAACAGCTGTAATCCCACAAGGTAAAGCTGGTTGAGAATATTCATGTTTGCTTTCAGAGATGAGTCCGTTATTTATGTGGAATAATTAAATGCCTCCCTCTATAGATCTTTATTTCAGGTGAGGCTCTTGAACCTTTTATCGCTTTCATGCCCAAACTTATTATCATATTCTGCTGTGTGTAATGTGCCCCACATTTTTGACCTAAACTTTCAGGAAAAAAATCTTTTGTTTTAATTTTTTAATTTGATTGTTTATTTACTTATATTTAAATACTGTTTTTTGTATAATAAAGGAATTTTAGCAGTTATTTTTGGGCATATTATGGTACAAGAATTTTATGTAACAAATCACAATTTTATGTTACAAAACACAAGAACAGATACAAGGTATTTCAGGTATTACCTATGTATAATGTGCGCCCTTATTTTTCCCTCAAAAATTTGGGCAAAACTGTGTGCATTATACACGGCAAACTATGGTAGTTATTTCAAGATTGGAGAATGCCAGTTGTGCCTGAGGTCTTTGATGCTATTTAAATTGATCCAGTTGATTCATTGATCAGATTTATTGAGTGCCTGTATGCAAATGGTGCTCATAGTGTATACTTCGTGCAAAGGCAAAATTCTGTCTCTTGAGGTGCTGAGGTCTAGTAAGAAAGAATGACAAACGCAAAGACATCCGATTCCTAAGTTGAGAGAGGAAAGGGGGGTTGATTTAAGTTGGTGTGGTCAAATGGGTGAGTGTTAGACCTGGGGTTTGAGAAAAGGATAGAATTCCAATTGTGAACATTGGGGAGGAGGGTCCTTCATGGAAAATAATAAAACGAGTGATGGCCAGCATCAAGCTAGAAAACAGAGCTAGGTAATGGAAAATCGGTAAGCAATTCAGAAGAGCCTGAGGTGACCTTATTGTAGTGCTTCCTGGAAATTCCCATGGCTGTCACCACACATTTCATTCTGCTCCCTCACAGCCCTGCCTGCTGCAGGAAGGGTGGCAGTTTTCTCATCAGCAACAGTGAGCAATGGAAGGAAATGCTTTACTCTTCCCAGGCAACAGGCACATTGAATATGGGATTTCTGCTGGTAATGCTTTAAGCTATGGAAGTAATTGGCACTTTATTTAGTGCATGAGGAAAGAGATTTGAAAATAAGTAGACCTTTCAGCATTCTTCCAAATATGAAGAAGCAGGGCCAACAGCTAGCTATCCCTTCCCAGTTTCATATAATTTCAGTGTGTACAGAAGTCTTGTCTTGCCTTCGTGCCTGGTGAGGGCAGCTGCCCTTGGTTGGTGAGGGGGGGATTTGGAATCTACTTCTGGGGTCAGCAAGTCGGCAACTCAATGTTTGTGCAGGAGCCAGGGAGGAGCCAAGGAGGACTTTCACTGCTGTAATATTTCAAAGGTTGCTGTTGAGTCAGGAGAATAACCAAAATGTTTCAGAAGTCATTTCATATCTCTCTTGATTATTAATTTATTCTCCAAATTCTGACCACTCAGCTTACCAAACACTCCTTCTTGATATAACTTTTCTCAAATCTTATTCAATGTTATGACAAGACTGATTTGGAATCACACATGAGTACCAATTATATAAATGTATCTGATAGACATTTTGATGGCAAGACAAACTTTTAAATTATCTCTAATATAAGCAAATATTTCCCCCATTATTGTTCAGTTGTTCTCAACCCTGGCTTAACATTGGAATCATGTAGAGCACTTCTAACAAAAATCCCAGTTCCCAACCTGCTCCCAGGTCAATTGCACCACAACCCTGGGGTTAGGACTCAGGCACCAGCATGCTTTAGTGATTCTAAAGTGTAGCTGGAGTTGGCAATCACTCTTCTCAATGTCTTGAGGATGAATAATAAACCCAAACTGGTAGTGGGTGAAAATATGTGTGCTTCTAATATATACATATCAAATTATTAAGTTCTCAACAAATGTATTTCCATTTTTAAAATAGTCTTTTAAAGAATGTCCTTTATAAATTTGTTATGGAGTATTATTTTAGTGATGCCTCTCTTAGTTGATTGAAACATGTTGCATATACACTGTCTGGGGACTGTGATGTTATTTGCAAACATGCCAGAGGATGCAGCAAATTTTACAAAGGTTTATGAAAACAATATGCTTCATTTTTGTTAGTGTAGAAACAGCTTCAGAATTAGTGTCCCGTTAAACGGAAAGCCCAAAGAGTAGAAAAGAGAAGAGTCTGATTTCTGTTTCTTCCAAGCTACTGTGAGACTTTTATTTCCAAAGCTCATCACATCCTTGGCTATTTCTTCTCTTGACCATCCAATCAAATGCAAGACCTGCTGAATCTACCCCTGCAATTTCCTTTTAACCTCTACCATTTCTCCATTTTTGTGGCTATTATTCTAAATTACACTCTTCCTATCTTTTGCCTTGGTAATTGTCATATGATGTCTTGCCAATTTTTCTTAGACGTAGCCTTTAGGCCTTTGCTCACCTTTGGCAGTTCTCCACTGCCCACAGTAATATCCTAACTCATTAGCCAGGCATTCAAGCTCTCTACCTTCTGGCTCCAACCCTGTATCTCCAGCCTACTTCCCTTTATGCATGGGTCTGTGGAACTGATCTAGCTGCTCCGTAGTCTTTAGGCATGTCTATTTTTTTTTTTTCTGCTATCAGGACTCTCACTCATGCTGATGTGTCCACCAAATGCCCAAATCCTATTTAGTATAGAAGAGGCTCAAACTTCATCTGCTTTACAAAACCCTGAACCTCACAGCACAGCTAAAAGCAGTATTTTCCTACTTTGATCCCATTACAACACTTTGCACCACTTTTTAAATATATCTCAAAAGTCCCTTAATCCTTCAGAGTCTCTGCTTACTTATTTGTAAAATGGGAGTAATAGCAACCTAAAAGACGGCTTGTGAAGAGTAAATAAGATCACATGTGTGTACAGCCTAATACACAGTAACAGATACATTTAAAAGGTTTTTCCTTCTTTCTTCTCTTTCGTTCCCTCCTTCCTTCCTAAGGACAGGAACAGGTTATTGATCCTCCAATAGGCTAGTGCGGGTTCCTCTTTCTGCTCTCTTCCTCAGCTTACTTTCTGTGCATTCCTACTTTTCTTGCGACCGTTAGTTGCCCTCTCCACAAGGAATGTTCTGCACTAAAGAAGCTAAATGTTTCCCTTGCCAATGGCTATATTCTGCACTGGTAGTACTCTTTAGAGACTTTCTCAATGATGCCATTGCAGAAGGTCCACTTCCATAGCTGCTCTCTAAAGGAGAGGGGTTTTTCCCACCACATCGTTTGCCCTCGCCCATCACCTACAATGGAAAAACAGGTTCTATCTCCGAGGAACTTGGATTTGGGACCCACTGATTCTACTCTTTACTGGGGCTTGAAATGGGAAGGCCGGTATTCAGAGAAGGAAAAGGGGGAAACTGATGTGCCCAGGGATGACTGGATGAGAGACTGTGAACTCCAGGGGAAAAGAGACTGAGTACAGCTGCCTCGGTAGCTTTCTCGTTGGGTTCTAACCCTTCAGGAAGTTGCCTCCCTAGCCTTGAGTTCTTTAAAATAACCATATAAACTTTTAATAGGATCTTCCTTTCAACTTAAGCTATCACAACTTGGTTCTATTTCTTAGAGCTAAACCATCCCGTGAATTAACTAAATTTTTAAACCACTCTCACAATTCAGATTTAACTTGCTTTTGCTCATGCTGTGTTACTAATCTGTGCTGAGTCCTGAGGATCACATTCTTTATTACAATCTGCAGTGACCTCTAGGGTATATTTTATAGTTCTTAATCTCTCTTCCAAAAAATTGATTATTTATGGAGCTTCAAGTTGTTTTAAATACTTTGCATAGCAAGCACATTTCACTTAATGTTTCAATTCTGCAGTAGGTCTACTAGGCTGACTATTCTATTCTTGCTGTCTCTCTTTCTCTCTCTCTCGCTCTCTCTCCCTCCCTCTCTGCCATCAGAGAGTGAAGAACCAGGGAGAAGACCACAAAACTGGAAACTAGAAAGGCATCCTTACTCCAACTTCCTAAATAAACTGAGCCCAGTCACGTAGCCTCTTAGGGTCTCACTTTAAGTAAAGTGAGGAGACCAAACCCAAGTCCCTTCTACCATGAAAATCTTACCATTCGGTATTCCGTTCTCTTTCTGGAATATACCATGTAACAGAAGAAATTATTGAGAAATTTGGCCAGAAAATGCATTTGTACAACTTATTTGATCATGGAATACTTTTTAAAAGATTATATATTGGTAAAACACCAGCAACAGTTCATATAATATGCACTTAAATAGGATAAAAAAGGTTTATGACAAATTAATTGAGGGCAGACATGATAAAAAATGATTCATACTCTAACTCAATTATAGGACCAAAACAATAATACAAATTAAATATGTTAAATCATATTCATTTGTATTGGAAACTATTTAAATGATTAAAATAGTTGAAATTAGATATGTTGCATAGCAAAGAATAAAGATTATTAAAAAGTAATATGTATTAGTACAAATAGTGGGTAAATACTACTGAAACATAGATGTTTAGATTCTAACCTTAAATGTTTACTATTCATGCAATTTCCTGGGTTTTTCTTAACTTCTTCAATGCAGATTCTTACATGACAATAATTATATAACTGTGCCTAAATACATTAAGTATTTTTTAGAAGGAATAATATCGTTGGAAATTTTTTTCTTAGAACGCCTCAACATCTTGCAGTTTGAGAAAAGCTGACATAGGTGAACTTAAAACTTTATAGTTTCCCAATGAATAGTCTATTTTTCCTTTCCTCCTCCCTTCACTGCCAACATACTTGCACGCACAGCTATTATATCGATTGATTTCGCCCATGGTCTTTTGTAGTCACTGACATTACGTATCCCCTGTAGCAGTGCGTCTGGCACTGGAATTTTATAGACATCAGTGGCAGTGGTTCTTGTACAGGTTTAAACTTACCCGACAACGTTCTATCTCTCAAGAATAGCTTTGTCATTTAAGGGATTTTACTCAAATTAGTTATCTATGATTAAGGTATACTGCCTCCTAGTAAGAACTTGGAGTGTGTGCCTTCAGTTATAAATTGTACTTAATCATTGGTTTGTTTTTTCTTTCATATGTCTTGGGAAAAAAAGCAATGACTATTGCCTTGCCATTTTGTGACTAATCCTTCATGTAATAAACCTAAGCTTCAATTATCTCAAACAAATTGGTCTATTTAAGAAACTCTTTGGCTTAGTGATGAACTGTATTTCTTACTCAGAGAGCCAAACATCATGAAGAAACTGCAGCAGTGTATAACAGCAGCCTCATCATTTTGGAGTTAAAACAACAACAACAACAACAACTTCTACCTTCAGGGATAAGGGTATCAATCCTACAGCAAGCAGAGCTTCCAAGATCTCACAGCAAATGCTGGAGTGAGCAGAGTTGTGCTAGGATGGAGAAATTGCTAATTTCCAGAAAGTGGAATTACTGAGTTAAAATACTACTTTCAACAATAAAAGCCCTTAATGGCACAATTTCACTACCCCAGACACAATTTTATTTGATTCACTATAGACAACAGTGTGAATGTGGAGGCCAGCATTACAGTGATGATGAACGATTGGAAGCAGCTACTTACAACACTTATGTACTAGTACATTTTCTTAGCATTTACACTAATTTTAATTATCGTGGCTTTAATTTTGGCTACAGAGAGTGCATAGAATGAAAATAACTTTTTAAATATTTATTTGTTTATTTAAAGATTTTATTTATTTTTAGAGAGAGGGGGAGGGAGGGAGACAGAGAGGGAGAGAACAGCAATGTATGGTTGCTCCTCACATGGCCCTCACTGGGGACCTGGCCTGCAACCCAGGCATGTGCCCTGACTGGGAATTGAACCGGGACCCTTTGGTTCCCAGCCTGCACTCAATCCACTGAGCTACACCAGCCAGGGCAGAATGAAAATAATTTTAACTTTACATCTTCCTCTAGCTATGTACTCTCTTTCTCTTTCTTCTTACTGCTTTTGGCATTTGATGCTTTCCCTCTTTCTGACTTTAGTTAATTTTTGAGGAAAAAAAAACTAGTTTTTTTATTAGATAATCTTGCAGACTAGTATTCCATGGGACACCCCTGGGAGGCCTGTTTATTTAAGAGACATTTAGAAGAGACAGAAATTGTCCATCTCCCCATTGCAAAAACTTTAAATAAAATCCTCCTTGACTGTTAAAATAGAAAATTAGGTATTTGTCTTTCAGTGGTTGGGGTTTTATCTATCAAACAGAAAATAGAATTATTTTAGCTTACTCTAGTACAGAGAGAGAGAGCGAGAGAAACCTAGATCTCTTTGGCTGACTGGGTAAACCTATGAATAAAATAAAATTATGGAAATAAAAAGGATAACAGTTATATTAGACTAAATTATCAAAATAATAAAATAATTTTGGTATAGTATATGTGTGCATCTTTATAAATATATTTAATAATAATACCTAGCAGGTCTAATATTTACCATACTTTATTTTGAGATATGTACAACTTTGAGATGAGAAAACACCTGTGATTTCTATTAGCAACAAAGTTACAAAAAGCACTGTGGTTGGTCACTATATTCATAATTAAAGGAAATGGTATTTTTCCATTAGAAATTGGGGAAAATATAGGTGTGATGTTTTCCATCCAAATATAGGTGTGATGTTTTCCTCCTGAATTCTTTGTGGTCTCCAGATTAAAAACCACTGTTAAAAATGGTAGACTGTGGAGTAGAATGAGTCAAGTTTAAGTTCATTATAACAAGAACTTGTAACTGAGTTGTGCTAGCATGGAAAGGACTTTCTCATAAAGCAGTGATCTACCTGTCAGTGGGAATATTTACGTAGCAGCTGGACAATCAATGTTGAGAATTTTGTAGTTTAACACTAATTCATATCAGCTAATCTTTGGTATGCTCACTAAGTTTCAAGCACTGTGTTAGGAACAATTTATGCATTAGCTCTTTTGTTTTCATAACAGTTCCATGAAGTTTATCTCTACATTAGTGATAAAACAATTTAGATTTTTGGATTTGCCAAAGGTTTACTGAAAGAGTCAGTGGCAGAGTATAATCTCAAATCCAGGTCTGGGTAACTTCAAGGCCCATGACTAAAGCTTATTTTGATAATAATTTGGGGGACAGATTGGAAAGGTGAGAGGTTTGGAGATCATCTAATCTGTCCTTTTCATTTGATAAACATGAGGGAACTAAGAACCCAAAGAGGCTAAGTGACTTACTCCAGGTTACATAATTCATGGAAGAAAAAGAAATTGAATTTTAATGTCTTGTTACATGGAGACATAAGAAGATTTTATTCTCCAGTTTACCATCTGGTAGAAACCAGTGCAGCTTGAAGAAAGAAGTAATGGAAGACACAATGGTTTGAATAGAGTGTATAATCTTTGTCCACTTCTTTTAGGAAACACAGATACGTCTCCAAGTGCCTTTACCTGCATTAGTGCATTTACTCTTTAAGGAGATAATGGTACTTACATAATGTTTTAAATCTAACGAATAGTAAACTGTTCAGTACTAAAATTTGTGCTTTTGTTATTTTTATTTATTTCTATTATGAATAACAACTTGCTCTTTTAATAACCAGGTCCTTAACAATTTAATGCCACCAGCAAATATCTCTCTGACAGTGAATTCCAAGTAAATACCTAATGCCTGAATGAATGAGTGTAATTGCTTGGTTTGCTGGTTTCCTTTAATTTCTACTTAAACCCACCAGGTAATTTAGTATGTATAATGCTCTGATTCTATTTTTACCACCAAAAGATAATTAAAATTAAATTTACCATTGGCTTCTAATGAGGGAAGGAATTGTCTAAATAAATTAAAGATCTAACAGGGTTTTCTTCTCATGGGCATAATGGGCAGCAAGATGGCATCTGCTAGTAGGGATGCTCAGGTGGTCAAGCTGCACCCTCCATCAGTCAGGCTCCCCGGCAACAGAGACGATGCTGACCCCGTGTGCCGGAAGCTCTGAGACCAGCAGGACTGCCGTCTCACTCTTTTGCAGTTTCACTGCATCTGAAGGAGAGTAAACCTCCACCAGGGCTGATGCAACAGGGTCCACCAGACACTGCAGGAATAGTGAAAACATTACCTCAGAAATATAGAAGGAAACCTTTGTCTCAAGAAATTTTCATTTATCCAACGTGGAGGTCCAGTATAATCACTGACAGGGTGGCTGCCATTTGTTAGCAAACAAAAGAAGGAACCTTACAATAAAGGACTTCCAAAATGACAAATGAGAAATTGTACATTAAACAACTTTAATAAGTATTCTGTAAAAAAGAGAAATATAGAAAATTTAGGTGGACACTTGCTCTTCTAGTTTATGTCTCTTGATAAGCTTCTCCACAAGCTTATTTAATTGTTTATATACAATATTTTTTGGACCACAAGATACACCTAGGTTTTAGAGGAGGAAAATAGGAAAAAAAAAATTTTTTTTTTCAATGTATGGTTGCCTCTCACATGGCCCTCACTGGGGACCTGGCCGGCAACCCAGGCATGTGCCCCGACTGGGAATTGAACCGGGACCTTTTAGTTCCCAGCCCACGCTCAATCCACTGAGCTAAACCAGCCAGGCTATGGAAAAAAATTTTTGAAGCAAAAAATGTGGCAAAGTACTTAATAACATAAATAACATGATATTTCACCAATGCAAGCCAGGTAAGCTACATTCAGACTATAAGATGCACTCCCACTTCCCTCCCAAATTTGGTGGGGCGAAGTGCGTCTTATAGTCTGAAAAATATGGTAATTTATACTTTATTAAAGTACACAATTTTAAATGTTAAAAAATCTAACACGTAAATTTTTCTGGAATATAATACATTAGTAAATAAGTAATTAAAAAACTTCTCTTAAAAGTAGATACCTATTTTTTAGAGCAGAATATGGTTCACATCACAATTGAGTGGAAGATACACCACTTTCCTATATGCCCCCAGTCTGCTCTCACGCATCGCCTCCCCGTTACCCATGTCATAGAAAGTGGGCATCTCAAGAAACCTTCTGCTGTAGCCAGCCTCTGCGATGGCCTCCAGTGCTCTCCACCTTCTGGGGTTCTCACATTTGTGTCATTGCCCCTCACATTGTACCAGGGTTGACATCTGAGACCCACAGAACTTGTCTTGGCCATTCCAGTAACTTTGTTCTCCCCAGGATACTGCTCTACTGTAAGCTTGGCCGCATTTGGTAATCTCTCAAGTAGTTCACATTTCAATCAGCAGTGTGTACCATCCTGTTATGTGCAGTCTAAATTTAGGGCAAAGGATATTGCATTGTTTTTTTTAGAGATCCATTTTTGTCTAGCTACATTTTTATCATCTATATGACACACTAAAGAGTGAGTCAGAAAACCGAGGACTTATATCAGAGTTTTTATGAGACGACATTGATTAATGGCCACAGTCAACACGAAATCTCTAACTACGACAACAAAATATTTTTATTCTTCACGCTTGAAAAAATCTCGACATCAGGTCTGTTGTTTTGCATTATTATTATTTTTGGAGAGACAGTTTTGAGTGCAGGCTCAGGTTAATGGATATGCAACCTCTGCGTTCACATAGGGCCCTGCACTTAGGTGAGTTTCACAAATTATGTACCTGGTCCTGCATAAAAGAGAGATTAGAATCAAATTAGGATCGTCAAATTACTGATTATACCCTGAAATCAAGCCTTAAAAATGTTGATAATCCAGAAAACATCTTAGCTATGTTAGTAATGTTTTCTCTCATACATTCAACGTTTCCTCTTTCCTGTCTGTTCTTCATCTGGAGAACTCTTCAGGGTTCATCATTATGCCGCCATTGACCCTTTCTTCCTCCTTCCAAAAACTTAACAAAGAAGTTATGATGAAGCATATCCATCCGAGCTTTTCCCCTCAAGATTCCGCAGCATCTTTGCCAAGCTGTCATATGAGCACTTGCATATTGTTATATGTACACATATCAATATTTTAAATACATTTTTGTGACTTTCTAAGCAAAGAGTACATATTTTAAAATCTGGAGTTTTCTTTTTCAATTTGAGATGACTACATTTTGCTTAATTACTTTTAAATCTCTGTAACACAATATTGATGGCAGCATTTGTTTTTTAATTAACTGTCAGTGGGAGGAATAAAATGGAGTTCTGTTTTCCTTTTCTGTTAAGAGTATAGTTTTACTATAATTTACTTCAAAACAGTATACTGTTTTGCCAGATAAAGGAAGACTTTACATTACTCTGACCCATTCAGATTTAAAGAAATGCTTAGTAGCAAAATCACTGCCTCTTGGCTTTGAGCTTTCCGTCAGGATCATTGAAACAAGGCTCACCAGTGAATCCACAAGGGGTGGAAAGTGTGGGCTGTGAGATAAATGCTGCCCATCTGAGTAGCTTCCAAAGTGGTCAGCCTCAGAGTATCAGTTAGCATAATCAGTACTAACTACTGCATGGGTAAATCCCCAAATCCCAGTGGCTAAACACTTGAAGTTTATCTTTTGTCCAAAGTCAGTTGATATTTCTGGTTGGTAGGCTGCCTTCCACCTGGTCATTCAGGCACCTGCATTACTTCCTATGAATATATGGCTTCATTCTCTTCTCAAACTTCAAACTACTGTCCCTTCCCTAGGTGTCTGAGGAAACCAGAGGTGTTTTCTATGAGCAGGCCCAGAAGTAGTAGGCAAGGTCTGTCCAGAAAGTATCCAGGCATGCGATACAAAAATAGAGACATTTATTGAAGAAGATACAAGATATAAGAAACATTGTACATAGGACAATGATGCCTCAGTCCTCTTCAAGGTAGATACTTTGGGACCTCACACAATTCTCTCAACTGCAACATGATGTTCCTTCTGCTCTGGTAGAAGGAATGGATTTTGCCACAACACATTTCATGCCAAAATCCTGCATCAAAATCTCAGACACAGTAGTTTTTGGTATCCCCAGGTCAGCTTCTAGTTCTTGCACTGTCAGTTGCTGATCTTTGTTGATTGCAGCCCATACATGTTCAACATTCTCAGGTGTTCTGCTTGCTGCAGGCCTTCCAGACATGGATCACTTTCAGCAGATTCTCAGCCATCTCGAAGCAGTTGTGCCACACTTTTATTTGTGCTGCACTTACTGCATCATCCCCCAAATCCTTCTGAATCATTCAAATAGTTTCCACAGAGGAATGTTCAAGCTTAACACAAAATTTGATGCAGATTCTTTGCCCTACGCTCTCAGTCATTTTGAATGTGACAGCCACACAGTATACATGCTCACTTAACAGTGTCTACTACCCTCACTGACTAGTTAGTACAGTGAAGTCATCATTGTTCATGTATGCACATTCCAGTCCACTGTCTTTGGCTTCCAGGTTACATTGATGCCATGCAAACCATTCTTGTTATATTAACAATGGCTGGACATTTTCCAGACAGACCTCATATATTGCTCCCTCTTATTTTACACTTGTATGTCCATGTGTGGGAAATGTGTTTCAGCTGTGGACCCAGGAAAGAGGGCCCAAATTTTGCTGATTCTCTACCCCTCTCTGGTCAAATGACATTGTGCCATATCTGAATTAATGTATGCCTATAATCCTTAAAATATGTTGCATCTGCATTATAATTATAATAATATGTTCCTATTTCCTTTGGACAATACTATTCCTTAGATTTCATTCCAAGCTGGATTCTAGGTCATCTTGTTTCTTTTCTTATTCCATACTTCCCATGCCTCTGATTTTGATGATCACTTATCAAAGACTCACTAATTTATATACTCAGCCTGTATCTGTCCTTTGTGGTTTAGACCTGTATGTCTTATTGCTTTCTCAATATCTTCCATTTGAATCCTACCTTTTAGCCAAAATATTCAAAATTGAAATTGTAGCCCTTCTCTACCTGCTCACTCTGCCAGGTTTTTCTTCTATGGACCTTATCACTATGGATACCAATATTTATATAATTCTTTAGCTTCATTCCCCACCCCCTTTAATTGCTATAAGCATTCTATCATTCAGACCCGTCAGTTTTACCTTCCATCCTTCTCTCTTCATTTTTACTAGTACCAGCCTATCTAAACTGACATTGTCTCTTTCCTGAACCACCATTCATAGCTGCCTCCATCCATTTCCTGGCATTCTGCTCTTGCCTCCCCGTCTGATCCATTTTCTGTATTGAATTCAGAGCCATCTTTTCAAAATACAAATCTAACCTTATCATTCACCACATATTCTTGTTTTGAACCTGTTAATGGTTTCCCTTTGTTCTTAAGACTATTAACGTCTCCTCAGAGTCATCATCCAGGTTCTCTGTGGTTACAGTCATGTCCTGTCTGCAGACTCCTGTCTGCAGACTCCTGCGTGGCTTGTCTGTTTGACCCATTCTCTGCCTCACTCTCTGAGCTCCATCTACATTGACTTTCCTCTCTGTGCCTCTGATCCTTTGCTCATACTGTCTTCTCTCCCAGGAACACTTGTTCCCATCTCTCTTTCCTATTTACTCAGTGAGCCCTCCTCATCCTTCTCATCTTAGAAAATTCCCTTCACCACTGGAGCCTTTCCTGAACCTAGACTGCTTTCACAGAACCTCCTATATTTCTTTTACTGTGCACACATGTTTTAATCATATATATGTGATTGAATGGTTAATATATCTTTCATTTACTGAAAAGTGTCTGTTTTCTGATCATTACATCAACAATACCTAGAACAATGCCTATGTCCAATAAACATTTTTTTGTGGATAATATATTTATGTAGCTTGTAAGTTAATTAAAATGAAAAAATGGTAAAACTTTAAGGTATCATATAGAATTGCAAAGGTGTTATTTCTTAGCTTGTAATGGAAAAAGTGTGTTCAGCAAGTATGTGTGTTTGTGTGTCTGTTGTTATACACATCCACTTGCCTTCAAGGAATACTATAGATATGGTATATGTGGGTATGTAGTATATCCAACAGAATATTTTATCTATCTATCTATCTATCTATCTATCTATCTATCTATCTATCTATCTATCTATCTATCATTGTTTTCTATTACACTCATCCCAATTTTTTCCCCTTCGCCCTCCTTCGCCCAGCCTACCCGCTGTTCCCTTAGTCAATCCCCACACCATTGTTCAAGTCCATGGGTCATTCATACATGTTCTTTGACTAATCCTATCCCCTTCTTTCCACCATTATCCCCCTCCCCTCTCCCCTGTGACCGCTGTCAGTCTGTCCCATGCTTCCATGTCTCTGGTTTTATTTTGCTTGTTAGTTTATTTTGTTCATTATATTCCCCTTATAAGTGAAATCATATGGTATTTGTCTTTCACCGACTGGCTTATTTCACTTAGCATAATATTCTCCAGTGCCATCTATTCTGTCAGAATGGCCGTAATTAATAAATCAACAAACAATAAGTGCTGGCGAGGATGTGGAAAAAGGGAAACTTAGTACACTGTTGGTGGGTAAACATCTTTTTTTAAACAGCTCCTTCATTTTGAATCCCAAGTCCTACCTACAACCCAGCACAGAGTGAGTCTACAATAAATATTCATTTCATTGAATTGAGTATTAATGGGTGGCATTTAAATATTTTATTTTAGTGACATACTTTACAAAATTACCTGGTGGAGCAGCCTAGTTTAACTTCTAATAAAAAATGCAATAATGGCCCGGCCAGTGTGGCTCGGTGGATTGAGCGCGGGCTGGGAACCAGAGGGTCCCGGTTCGATTCCCGGTTGGGGCACGTGCCTGGGTTGTGGGCCAGGTCCCCGTGAGGGCCATGTGAGAGGCAACCATACATTGCTCTTTCTCCCTCCCTTCTCCTCTCTCTGAAAATAAATGAATAAAATCTAAAAAAAAATTATTAAAAAAAATGCAATAATGGGGGAAAACAGGGGAAGGGTCATTGAGGAGCACATGTAAAGGACACATGGACAAAACCAAAGAGGCAAGTTGGATCAAGGGTGGGAGGTGGGGATGGGTGGGGCAAGGAGGAGTGGTGCGGGTGGAATGGAGACAACTGTACTTGAACAACAATATAAAAATAAATAAAAATGAAAACACATGGGAGTCTGCCATTTTGTGTCAGATAGACAAATAAGGTTGACATTTAGAAGCAAGGTTCTCACTGATAGATTAAGACTGCCTTGAAGATGTCAAATTAATTTATTCTCATTTTAGTAACAGTTTACTTCTGAAAAACAAGGATTTGGTAGAAGGAGTAAAAAATACTCAGAAAAAATATTTGTGTAATAAAAATCTGATGTAAGTTTTAGTGCCTATTTTGAAAATTAAGAGTATTACAGAATAGAAGTTAAACCTTTTCTGTTGGAGATTTAGAATATTGTTTTGGCATCTGTGACTTGTGTTCCTGACCTCAGGCTTAAATTTGGATTTTACTTTTCAGAGATAGCTGAATTTGGGATAATGAGTCATCACTTTTGTAGCAGATTCCAGGGTATCTATATGCTCTGACAGATGCAATTCACTATTTGAGTCAAATGTTGAGCATGCATCATAATTTTGGTTGTGAGTGATATTTTATTAGCATGGGCACCTCATTTTCTGAAGCTAATGGAGGTGAATTTATAATCAAAAGCCACTTTAACTCAAAAAAACTATGTCCCCACTTATTCTTTCTCAAACAGTTGCCTCTTTCAGTCTAGGACCTTTGAGATATCAAAGGGCACTTTTAGCTCAAAATGGTAAAAAAGATAGCCCTTATCATCTTATTGAGGAGGATGGTCTTTGACATTTAATTCTTAGCACTTGTCTTTGCCCTAAATAAAAGTCTAATTCTCATTTGGACATTGTTAAGGAAGATAGGATTAGGCAAGCATTGAAGGAATAAACTAGATTGTTCATTGATTCAATATATTTTGATTCCCACTATGTGCCAAAAACTCTTCTAGGTACTAGGAATATACCAATGGGTGAAGAAAACTTCTTCCCTCACAGGGCTTAAATTCTAAAAGATAAGTAAGAGACCAGATATATATATACATATACACATGGTCCGGCAGAAGTAATGCCTGCTTCAGTGTGGTTGGTAGGGTAATAATATGAGTCTAATAATTTATAGTTTTAATTTGAACATTTTACCTAAAATGTCATATGGTATGTTTGAGTGTGATATTGTTATGTTACAGAGTTACATGCTTGTGATTTTCTAATAAAAGATTTTGTAATAAAAAGGGGTGTTATTTGTGCCAGACCCCTGTATATATAGATAGAACTATAAATGTAGATATAGGTACATATACAACTATGTATGTCTCTATACTCATCTATCAATTGTATCACCCTCTCCATAAATATAAATATAAGTACTTATATTTATATTTGGGATATTTTAATACCCTGAGGATGTAGGTGAGGCTAGAGCAAAGAGATAAAAGGAAAGAGTTATAGGAGGTTAGTTAGAGAGTTCACATAAGACTGAATAGATCACTGTAAGGGATTTGCTTTTACTATGAATGAGATGAAAGACCATTTAAAGGCATTGTCCAGAGGTGGGATGCAATCCACCTGTAAGATTTATTGGAACCACATTGTACTCTGTGTTGAGAATAGAAAATAGCAGTGAAAATGCAAAGAAAACCTGTTAAGAGATATCTTACATTAAGTTTCATAGAAGCAGAGTCTGAGATGAAGGTTGTCGTACAAGTGACTTGTTAAGGATGTGCTCTCAGAAAAAACATACTAAGAAGTGAGGGCAGCAGGATAAGCATAGAAGCGAAGCAAAAATGTAGTTTCATCTAAGACTAGCCTTAGCCTAATTCAGAACAGAGGGAGCGCTCTGGAGTGTGAACAGTAGTACTGCAGAACTGTCCCACGTTGAGATAAGGGCTGCCTTTTGTATCCATGTTTTAGTAGATCACTGGCTGTTCGTTAGCTTTGAGGGGGTCATAACATTATAGGTGTCACTGAAGAAGATCCCTTTGTGTCTTCTGAAACGATTCTCTAGGATTGAAGCTATAAGATGTTTTTAAGTCAATACAATGTCTGGATGGTGAGTATACTGCCCAGAAAATGGTATCTGGGCAGAGCACTAATAGCATTTATAGAGAAGATCAGCACATTATTCCAGGTGGGGGAAAATGACGACTTGGGCCATGGTGGTAGCTGCTCTTGGGGTAAGACAGATAAGATCTAGATGTATTTTGTTGGTAGAGTTGACAAGATGTGTTGCCGGATTGATGTCTGTTGCACAAAAGGGAGCAGTCAAAGATGACCGTACGAATCGTGGCCTGAGACCCTGCATAGATAGAGTTGCTGTTTACTGAGATGGAACAGGGGAGGTCATGGTTTTCATGTTAAATTTGTACATGCATTCAGATGTATCAGTGGAAAGGCCAAGTAGACAGTTGGTTGTGTGAGCCTGGATTTCAGGTCTGATTTACAAATGTAATTTGGGTAGTAATGATTTTAAAGTTAAGGAGTTGCTGTAGATCAGCAATTTTTAATCTTTTTATCTCATGGCACACATAAACTAATTACTAAAATTCTGCGGTACAGGAAAAAAAATTGTTTCCTAATTTGACAAAAATAGGTATAGTTTTTTTTTGATTTACCAAAAAATGTAGTAATTACCTATCCTTTTGGCTCCAAAGTAACTTTTTAAAAAATCAGGTGCCTATATTTGTATACAAGGATTTTTGTTATCAAGAATTTACCAGACATACCAATCAGACACAACTTTATTATGCAACGTGACCAATAAGATGCAATTCTGTTATATGACCTATATATTTATGGTTCAAGACAAGGCAACACACAAGATGGCTATTGTTGTGTTGCCATTTTATTTTTTTAAATTTCAAAATATAAGGGAATAGAAGTCAGTGTCCCTGACTAAGTAGTTAAGTATTGCATGCTTAAAAAATTCTTGTGGTGCTCTGGCTGGTGTGGCTCCGTGGTTTGAGTGCTGACCTGCAAACCAAAAGGTCACTGGTTCAACTCCCAGTTAGAGCGCTTGCCTGGGTTGTGGGCCAGGTCCCTAGTTGGGGGCATGCGAGAGGCAACTGAATGATGTTTCTTTCACACATCTATGTTTCTCTTCCTCTCTTTCTCCTTCCCTTCCCATTTCTCTAAAAAACAATAAACTAAATAAATAAATAAAAATTTTGTGTTGAAAATCACCACTTAGATAAATAAAAGGAGCCAGTCCAAGATGTTGGGGTTGGGATTATGCAAATGATACAGGAAAGGATATTGATAAGGAGCAGCTGGTAAGGCACAAAGGTGACCTAGAGTGAGAGAAGTCTTGGAAGTCAAATGAAAACAGTGTACAAAAGGAAGGACTGCTTGATTGCTGAATGACAACAGGGGATTGAATTTTGGATTTAGCACTTTGGAGATCTTGGGTGAACTAAATTAGAGTAGTTTCAGTGGAATGCTGAAGACAAAAGCATGTTTGGAATGGATTTGAGAACAAGTGGAAAGGCAGAAGGAGAAGATCATGAGCTGGAGCAACACTTCCAAGTTTTTTTTTTCCTAAAGGAGTGAGAGAAATGATTAGTAGTTGAGACTTAAATTGGATGTATTACAGTGGAATTCTATGTTGATGTGAATAATCCATAAAAGGGAAAATTACTGATGCAGGGGACAGGGTAATAACTGGAGAAATATTCTTGAGCAGGTGAAAAGGGAGATTAGGTACATAAATAGAAGGTTTGGTAAACATGATGGAGAAAACAGAGGAAAATTATTTTCTATTTTGTTATTATTTTTATTTATTTATTTATTTATTTTTTAAAGATTGTATTTATTTATTTTCAGAGAGAGGAGAAGGGAGGGAGAAAGAGCAATGTATGGTTGCTTCTCACATGGTCCTCACTGGGGACCTGGCCCGCAACCCAGGCATGTGCCCCGACTGGGAATCGAACCGGGACCCTCTGGTTCCCAGCCCGTGCTCAATCCACTGAACTACACCAGCCGGGCAGTTATTATTTTTAAATGAAATATATATCAAGTATCAAGTTATCAACTGAGCTGAGAATAGGGAAGAAACGGTTGAAAATCTGAAGAGTTGTGAAATAATTACCTATTTGTGGGTAGAAGAGTGAATGGACTAAGAAAATGTTAATAAGATTTCTGGGCAGCTCTAAGGGCTTACAGGTTCCAAGAAATAATCACAGGAAGTCCTGAGAGCTCAAGGTTAGGGCAAAACATTATATTAAAGCAATCACAAAGAATATGAAAAAATTATACTATCAAATTTTTATAAACAATTAAACAAAAATACACATAGAAAATTGGTCTATAATGATATTACATACATTAGAATGTTTTTAAGAGACTGGGGTTGATCAGACTCATATAATGTGATTATATGGTTCAGTGCAATATTCAAAATTTTGATAAACACGTTGTATTAAGATGGAAATGTGAGAACCTGACCATTTGCATTGGGATATTAAATGATAATGTTTTAGTTTTATCCTTTAATTATTAAAGATATCAATGTAATGTTACATTCTTTTTGAGGTCACAGTTTAAAATTGAATTGGAATGCTGTAGGAATTTTCCTTGGTCAAATTTTATGTTTCAAATTCAAGTACTTGTGGGGTGGCTTCCGAGTAAAATCAGAAAGTGTACTTGGGACATCAAACCAGATTTTTCCTGCCATTTAATACATTTATCTAAGAAAAATCTCGACAACTTCTTTGTGTGTCTAATGCCTGTTTCTTCTCTTCAGTGGCCACGGAATATCAAGTGATCCTTTTGCAGAGGTGATTTTATGAGCTGGAAATACTTTCTCTTAACACTTGTCAAACATTTCACTACCTTTCCTGAACCCTTTAAATGCATCATATTTTCATCCCCCCAAAAGTTGGTAGAAGAGACCATTAGATAACACAACCAGTTCTCTGAGGTGGGATGGTATGGGAGTAGAGCTTCCAGCTGGCAGAAACACAGACACATAATGCCTGTACCGAGCCAGACCTCAAAGACGCAGCTGCCCACTTGATACAAGACTGACCGTGAGGGAGAAGATTCTTGCGGGCTTCCTCTTCATACCTCCTCCAGTGGAAGAGTAAATCAAGAGGACAACACCTTTGAGCAACACACTGATCTGATGCTATTAGTCACCTATTGTCCATACTTCCCCTTTGTTCTGAGGAGCTGGCTTTGTATTGCTAGTACTTCTGTGCAGCAGACATAGCTCCTCCTGCTGAGGGGGCCTCCTTGCTTCATGAGTCCAGGGCCAATGTCTTCCATAAGTACCTTCAGGTTATAGACACTAACTCCTTCCTGGAGTCATGCAGACATACCACCTTTTCTGTGAGTGCATTCATACTCTTCATGAAGAGCAGTCGGTTCTGTTTTAATGCTTGCCTTGAAAACACAAATTTGTTCTAATGCAGTGGATATATTAGGAAACAATTTGAAGAACAGCTACAAGTGAGACTATAATAATTTTAATGGCTCCGCATGTCACTACTTTGGGATGCATTACAATGTTATTTTCTCTAAGAAGATGAAGAGTTTTGTGCTTATAGATTATTCTTTTATACTTAGAAATAATACCTAGTCATAATTAATTAAATGCCAAGTCCATTAAACAAGATAGCCACTAAACTGTGGGTCTGTCTAAAGATTCTATTTTTAAATGCATCATATTCTCTTGTCCCAAAGTTTCTCATAATCTCTCTCTTTATACCTTCTCTCAGCATGAATTTGTACAAACCCATGGTTTCAGTCCCATTTCTATTTTGGTGACACCCAATCTCTCTGTATAAACGAAGACCAAACTTTTGCTGAGACACAGGTTTTGATTTACACCTGAATACACCCAAGTATTTCAAACCTCTTAAATACAAAATTAAGTTTAGTATTTTTCTATTTGCTCATACATATACATATGTGTATATTTATGTATGTGTATGAATATGTCACATACACTTTCAATGTGTGTCAGGCACTCTCCTAGGTGCTTTATCTATATTAAGTCATTAATTCCCTTGGACAACTCAATGAGGTAAGTGTTCTTATTATGTCCATGTTACTAATGGAGAAACTGAGGGAAAGAGATTAAATAACTTATCCAAGGTCAGTGAAGAAGCTGGGATTTGAGTCCAGACAATTTGTCTCTGGAGGACATTCTTTTTCCAAACTTCATGCAATTCACGGAGTTAAAACCTGTAAGGATTGTTTCGGTTCCTTATTTAAATCTCAATTTAAGCAAGTTCATTCACTGGTAGAAAGATATACAGGCTTTGGGTACTCAGAAAGCATGTTCTCAGAGGGCTTGCGTTTTGTTTAGAGTTACATACTCATTGCTTTTTGTGTGTTCTTGACTCTAAAGATGTTTTCTGGTGTTTAGCAGAACTAGAAACTATTATATAGATAATATCCATCATCGTTTTCATGTGGATGTTAACTGTAGCCTCTAAATTGCAGATAGAGCATGTGAACGTAAGATTCATGTCACCGAGTAACTGATGATGAGACAGGAATGGTACATTACAGTCCAATTGTGGAATATTTGAAATGACAGTCTGATGAGGTTTTATTTTCCTGCTGATATATATATTGCATTAAAGGAATATATATGTGTGTATATATATATATTTCATTAAAGGAATATATATTGCATTAAGAGAATGACATGATATTCAGATAATGTTTTAGGAAGAATAAGTTGACCATGTACCATTACTTTTTACTTTCTGAGCACAAGGACACACACAGTCCTTGAGTGCTTCCCCCTCTACCCTGGTGCTGTGCTCTCTAATTGTGTATGTCAGAATCTCCTGGGGAAGCTTGTTATACAGGGGTGGGCAAAAGTAGGTTTACAGTTGGGAGTATGCAAAACACAGAGTTTACATTTGTATTATTACTTATTAACTATTGTATTATTTTCCACTAAGAAAATTGTAAACCTACCTTTGCCCAACCCTGTATATTATACTGGAATTGCTTCACACCATAATTCCACCCCCTGAGATTTTATTTCAGTAGACATGCATTTAAAATGCAAGGAACTGTATTTTAATAAATACCGCACTGGAAAATTATGATGCAGGTGTTTTGAGAAACACTACTATAGAAACTATGAGATTAATACAAGTATCAGGTAAAAAATGCCTGAAGTAAAATAAGAGGTGAAATCTCAGAATGGCTATTTGAACCCACATATTTTTGCTTTCTCCCTCACAGATTATTACTGAATACACAGACACACACACAATCTGAATCCACCCTAAAAAATAGGAAAAATTTCCAGGTAGGCTTCAAAAAACTGTGAAGTATACCTACTATATGTAGTGCAGGAAGGACCAAGCTGAGGAAAGCAACCAAACACAAATGGGAAGGCCTTCGAGAGAAGTAAGTGCATGGGACTCCCTGGAAAACCTCACCAAATTTTCAAGGGTGGGGTTGGAAGGACCAGGACACGGAACCATAGTCTTACCACAAGGACCATGTGGTAGACAGTATAAGTAAACCTCAATCTTAACAAAGTCAGAAAAACAAGAGGTCATCAGAACAGCCTCCTTGGGATGTGGATCGACTGAGTCTGTTGCAGTGGCCAGTTCAGAATAGAACTGCTAAAAGCAAGAAAAGATAATCGATGACGGAAACTGTCCCTTTTTAGGAAATAAGGAAGAGACAGTCAACGGAACTGGTAGGAAACTTGACACTAATCCAGTGATCTAGGAGCAAAAGAAATAAAAACAAACAAACAAACAAACCAAATCAGTGGTTTTCAGGAAAATGTGGTTAAATTTCCACAAGATATAGACAGATTAAATAATATGTAGAATGAGCCCTGACCAGTGTGGCTCAGTTTGTTGGAGCATCTTTATGTACACCAAAAGGTTGCAGGTTCGATTCCCTGACAGGGTACATACCTAGTTTGCGAGTTTGATCCCCGGTCAGGTCATGCATAAGAAGCAATCTATTGCCGTTTCTCTCTCACATTGATGTTTCCCCTATTCTCTATCACTCTTCCTTTCTTTCTAAAAGCAATGAAAAAAATGTTCTCAAGTGAGGATAAAAAATAAACAAACAAATAAATAAATAAATACACACACTATTGCCATCATGGAAGCTCCTTCTCATAACCTCATCTAAGCCTAAATATTTCCCAAAGGCTCCACTTTCAAATATCATCACACTGAGGTTTAGGGCTTCAATATATGCATTTGAGGAGGATACAAAAATTCAGTCCATCACAGTTACTCTTCAACAATTTAACAACAAAACAAGTGGAGTAGGATCGAGGGTGGGAGGTGGGGATGGGTGGAGCAGGGGGGAGTGGTGGGGAGAAAACAGAGACAACTGTACTTGAACAACAATAAAAAAAGAATGTTATGTTACTGATATTATAGCATTGCTAAATTATTTTTTTAATAATTACTTTATTGTTCTTCAATTACAGTTGTCTGCATTTTCTCCCCACCCTCCTCCCCACCCCGTCCAAACCCACCTCCCTCCCTTTATTCCACCCTGCCCCTTGGTTTGTCCATGTGTCCTCTATAGTAGTCCCTGAAAACCCATCTCTCCACAATCCCCTCTCCCCTCCCCTCTGGCTATTTAATTAAATTATTTAAAATTACTTATGCATATGGGTAAGGGTTGGAAGGATTTATGGTTGTTTTGTTGGGACTGTGAAATTTTCAGTAATGTTAAATTATTTTTCTGCTATAACTATACTATTTTTGTGGAAAAACTCTTAAAATTATAACCAACATTAGTTTGTACTTATAAAATGCTAGATGTTTTATTGAGGCCTCTCAGTTCTACATTTTTTTAGTGGGTTGCAAAAGGAATTAAAAAGATTGCTTACTTCTTACAATTCTGCATAGGTGGCTATGCTCACTGGCATGATAGATGCAAACCACCGCAGTCGATTGCAGTGTAAGAAGTTATTTTTGCATTCCAGATGTCATTTCCCATGGGCACTGAGTCTGCAATTTCCCAAGTGTAAGAATTTAATTTTTTTCTGCTCTAATTTCTGATATCTTTAAGTTCCTTGATTTTCTTCCATTTAGCAGCACCAACCAACTTTTTCCATAAAGAAATATCTCATTAACCTAATTAGTTCCCCACAAATAATTAACCCAGTTATAGACTGTTTATTGGTTTCTGCATTATTTGATATTTATAAAACTGACAGAATTAAAAAATATATATTTTCCTCACTCCTTCCTATCCAGGACAACATGTGGCTTTAGAAAAAGTTGGGAGGCTTCCAAAGCAGTGATTTTGCAACTGGTATGGGCAAGAAACACACAGTGTGTGGCAGGAATTTTTAAAACATGTAGCTACCCTGGCTGGTGTGGCTCAGTGGACGGAGCATGGACTGCGAACCAAGGGGTCGCTGGTTCGATTCCCAGTCAGGGCACATGCTTGGGTTGCGGGCCAGGTCCCCAGTGGGAGCCACGTGAGAGGCACCCACACATTGATGTTTCTCTCCCTCTCTTTCTCTCTCCCTTTGCCACTCTCTAAAACTAAATAAATAAAATATTTAAAAAACATACAGTATATACCTGACTACTTAGTGCACTGACCTCCTTTCCCTTAGATTGTCAAATAAATGACAATAGCCAACCCAACAATAGCCAACACAACAATAGCTGTCTGGTATGAATGAATCTAAACTATGCCTATTTTTTTGTCAGATCAGGAAAATATATATTGTTTGATGTGCATCAGAATTTTAATAATAAGTTCGTGTGCCATGAGATTAAAAAGGTTGAAAATCACTTTTCCAAATGATGATGTCATGCTGATGACACAATGTGGCATTTAGGAATGCCAATAGGCATGAGGGGATTTCCCTTAGTATCATCTTTTAGAAGCTCAGAATTAAATGTATAGAATTTTTATATGCTGTTGTTATACCTATTAAACACTGGATCTCCTTGTTTTATCTGTGGACAAAAGTTCACATATACAACACCAGACGGGTTAGCCGCTGTTGCTTACTGCTGCTGCAGAAGTGAGAGAGACTGTGGGCTGTGTGCTCTCCTGTAAGCTCTGACTCTAATTCCTTGCTCGTTCTCCCACTTAGACTGGGGCCTGTGCTATGAAGAAGACCTGTTTTGGAGATGGGTTAAAGATATATAGACCAATAATTATAGCAGGTGTTATTCTGCATGTTTCTAGGTTGTAAGTGAATTAAATTCCCTCAGTCTGAAATATGGAGACAGAATACACAAAAAGCCAGGTGTTTGAGTTTCAACTAACTGGCTTTTTGACGTGGATAGATTTTATTTAAGCTGTATAAGCTCAGCCACCTTATTTATCAATATACTTAACACTTAGGTAATAGGGTTATGTTATGAATCACAAAGATAGTGAATGTGAAGGGCTTTGTTCAGTATCTTCTACATAGTAAATGCTGAAGATATTAACTTTAAAAAAACATGATCATTTTTGGTGTTTTCTACTTTTTTCAGTCGATTATAGTTAAGTTTAGTTAATCCATTAATGAGCTGCACCACTGAGGATGATCTTAGTCAGGTTCACTCAGAGATTCCCTCAAGATAGGGAGGGAACATGGCAGCGACTCTTAAACTGGAGGTGATCTCAGTATGGCGGTGATTCCTAACTACCCCAGTGTGGCCTCCAACTGGGTCGATCAAAGGATGACCACATGCAAGGATGGCTACTTTCAGGTAGAGGTCTAGGCAATTTGTTTTATGCTAACAGGTGGTCATCACACAAGAATGGAGGAGCCTCATTCTTGTAGTACAGTTGGGAAGTTTCTTCAAAATAATCTGGACTGTATAGACTTCTGTATTAGAAAATTTGATCTGTCATTTCAATCTAGTGACTACTTTCTTCTCAATCCTATATAATAGCTTTTCAGAAACTATTCTGAGTTCTTTCTTTCTCTAACTTATATATACATAGGGTACATATATATCAATAAATACAAATATTTATATAGACACGTATCAGTTTTAAATATGGGTTAAGAAAGTGATGACTATATTGCATTACATACTATTTCTAATACACTGTGAGTCTATGTTATGTTATTCTATCTGCTTCTAGAATTTTAACAAGGAAACTGATAACAGATAAGAGTTCCTTTGCAGCCTAATACGATTTTACCTTCATGCAAAGCAAAGCATTTTGGGGAAACATCAGGGATAAGTGTATGGAATTAATCAGTTATTTTTCTTCAATATATCCCATCTACCACTGGGAACCAGAATCAATAATTATGTTCTCTAGTTTATACTCAGCACAATTTCTTAACCTCCAGCTCTGAAACAACAGATTTTGTGAGAGATGCTGATTATGTTTTGTGAAATTCTGCAGGGCCAACTAAATTGAGGATGTCATTGTTCAACATTTAGCTAATCTGAATTACATAGCCTTAGCCATTAAGACACCAAAAGGTAGACAATGCCAATTACGAATTAGAAAATTTTTGTAGCAGTGTTTTTATTTTCTAAGTGATAACACGGATGTTTTCTTACCTTTAAAACATGATTGTAATACCTCATCACTTATATTTAAGAAGCTCATTTACCATCTTATAAAAAATAAATACATGGCTGTAATCTATTAGCAATATCAGTCAATACCTGCTGTGAACATCTATTGTATACTGAGTGCGTGACATACTGCCAGTTACTATGAGCAGAGAGACTCAGTGAGTGAGAGCATCAGGCGCCTCACTCTCAGAGACCACCCATTCTTTACATCAGACTTTCAGTTGTATGATTTCATTTCAACAGACTTTTATCACTTATCTATCATGTGTGAGACACTATGCTTGGTACTGGGGAGAGAGAGCAAGCAGTCTAAATGTGTCCACAGCCATCATGTTTCAAAAGAGTTTTTGGATAGCCAGGTGTATCCTTGAAGTTTAACTATGTGAAGGGGCTATTGGCGCTCTTCAAACCCCAGTAGACAGGGGAGTTTTGGATGGCCACTGGAGATTACAGGCTCAAGGGAAAACTTGTTTAAAACTGGGAGTATGTTTAAATGCTTGTGCAAAAGAACTGGCTTAGTAGGAGAAGTTGAAGAAGACATGAAGAGAGTGAAGAATTGATTGTTATGCGAGGTCTCTGGACAGGCAGAAGGGAATGGAACCTGGAAAATAGAATTAGGGACTGGCTTTGTATCAAGGGAATGATGTCTCTTCTACTGTCTTGGAGGGAAGGTAGAGACTCAGGGAAGCTATAGCCATGTGTGACACAGGCCCAGAGTGAGCTATTATGGTATTACAAAGGGAGGTTTGTCTGGAAATGTCAAGTGTTTGGGCCTCTGCCCAACCCCCAGACAAGCTGCTGCCACAATTCATTCCTGGGGAGCAGCACAAAGACTTTAAGATGAATGCATTATCAGATATGGAGCTAGGTAAGAGAAGGTGTATTTTAAGGCTTCTTGAGGGCAAAGTTTGTCTTATGTTCACCTTTGTGATATTTGTTGTATCCATCCCAGTCTTAAGTATTGTTCATGCTAAATAAGTTTAAGTTACTTACTATGTTCAAAAGAGATGGGCACATAGTTTCTTAAGCAGAGAGATGACAAGATGGAGGAGTGATCATTCAGACTTGACTCTTCTGCTAAGACTGGCTTTACTTTTAAACGGTTGATACACAGTTACATTATTTAATGTATAATTTGAAAGCAGCAGAGGCTCTGGTGGTGGGAACACATCATTTATATTGCTAAAGAGGATTACAAATACATGGCTGGATCTTTTCATACACTAACAAGCAAGTCCATGGGAAACCTCTCTTCAAATGAAGTTGACCTATGCCTCATTTCCTTGGATGTGATGTCCAACCAGCATCCCCCTAACACAGTTTGCAGATGACTCAGGGCAAATAGAATCAGCAACCGTAAGAACCTGCTCTCCTCAGGAGATTCGAGTGGAGCTACAAAATAAAGTTAAAACAAAATTACCCTTCTCCACTTCCTAGCATGAAGAATCCCAGAGCCATTCGTCTCTGTTTTCTACCTATACCTTGTGCACTGTTGACAATAGCTAGGTATTAAGAGTTCTCAGTGGACTTACACTCCTGCATATGTATACTCCTGAGAGTCTGGTTTTGAGAAAAGAACCTAATGAGATGGTCTTATGACAAGACCTAAGTAATATTTTGGACTTGCTTTTTAGTTATAAGTTTAGTGTTAAGTTTGCCCTGTCTATAGTTTTCAAAATAATTAGATCAGGCATATGCTATTTTTTTTTATTTATTGATTTGACAGAGAGAGAGAGAGAAACACCAACCTAATGCTTCCCCTCTCTATGCATTCATTAGTTGCCCCTTGTATGTGCCCTGACCAGGGATCAAACCTGCAACCTTGGCACATCAAGATGATGCTCTAACCAACTGAGCTACTCAGCCAGGGCTTCAGACATGTGCTATATTGACTAAGAAAACACAATGAAAAAATTCATCAAGTTGTGACTGAAATTCACAAGGTCCTTATTGGAACAAGGTGAGCAAACATTATGATAACAAATCAGAAGGGAGTCATGCTATTTATCATATTTTTAATAATTTTTTTGACTATTCCACAGAGTTCAAACAGTACTGATTACTCAATCCATGGAGATGTCAAGTGTAAAAAGAACAATGTATATTATTGGCTTTAATGTCTGAAACCGAGCACATAAAGATTAATTTTTATTAGTGAATAATTAATGTTTTAGAATGAAAACAGACATGCTTTTTGAATTATTAGTCTTTTTTCCAGTAATATTAATATGTATTAATATAAAATATAAAGAAATTTATTGACTACACTCCTCTTCAATGAGGCAAGTCTCTTTGAGACAGCTGGGTCGATAAAAGGCTTACCCGGTTAATTTGGACATGCCTTGTAAAGCTTGCAGAAACTGACTGTGGGATCAGAGGTATTCTCTGATGCCAAATGATCAATGTAGATGTTATAAAGCTGAAATAAGGTAAAAATGTTTTGTAATCAATGAAACAAATGTTAAATTTAAATTAATTTAATATTTATTAACATTAGCATTAACAATATTAACCTTAATTTTAGATTTTTGTTAAAGAAAAAAAGTGAAATAAGCCAGGCGGTGAAAGACAAATATCATATGAGCTCACCTATAAGTGGAATCTAATCAACAAAAACAAACAAGTGTGCAAAATAGAACCAGAGACATGGAAATAAAGAACAAACTGACAGTGACCAGAGGCGGGGAGAGGGCATAATGGAGGAAAGGAAGGGAAGGGTCAAGTCAAAAATATGTATACGGGACTCATGGACAAGGACAATGAGGGTGGGGAGGATTGAATGTGGGAGGGGGAGTGGGCAGGGCAGGGGAGACTAATGGGGGGGGAAGAGGACAGGTATAATTGAACAATTAAAAAAATAGATATTCTGAGTATAAATCAATTATAATTTATTCCTATATCAGGTGAGAAAAAATGAGCAATTTTATTAATTTTAGATTTTTTATTATATCAATTAACATTATTATTTGTATTTACTTTATCACAAGATATAGTTTTCTTTATATAAATCTTTATAGGCAATCTAGTAACATTCATGTGTGACTGACAGATTAATTTTAGGCATCTCAGTCCAGAAAAATAAATGCTACTGTAAGATGAGTGTAATATACAAAATACATATTGCAGTTCTTATGTTAATTAGTTAAATGCCAGCTTGGGTGGAGCTGGGGGTGTTGTGTCTAGAGCATTTGCTCTGACTAGAACATTGAAATGAAACACATTCCTATAGTGGTGACTAAAAATATTTCTCTTTAAAATTGTATAACTACCCAAATACAGGAATTCCTAGGTAAGATCTTTAATAGATGCACACTGCTTTTATTTTCTAGGAGGATGCCCAAAATAATTTCCTGGGGATCTTTGAACTCAGTGCTTATAATCTCATTAACATTGTTGTTGACATTTAAAATATAACTAAAAATATCCTGGCCAGATAGTTTTTATTTTCTTCAAATAGTCACTTTGGTATTTGCTTCCCCTCTCTTCATTTTGAGAAAAGACAGCCAACAACAATGAACAGATTTTTTTTAAAAATTCACGTTCAGATATTCATCTTGAACACATTCTAAAACTTTAAAATTTTGCCCCACCCCATTTTACATTTTTATGTCCTTTTTTACATTTTTAATTTTATGTATCATTTAATTATTATAGATTTAATTAAATTCTATTACTTTTGCCTTTAACCTTTATACTTGCTCTATCAATCTACTATTTTTACTATATATTTACCTTTTTGAGTGAGATTTTTAATTCTGTATGTGTTCTTATTATGAGTAACATTTCCTTTTACCTTAAAAAAGTCCTTTTAACATTTCTTATAAAGCTGGCTTAGTGGTGATGAACTCCTTTAGTTTTGCTTACCTGGAAAAGTTCTTTTTTTCTTTCCAGTTTTAAATATTTTACATACAGGGGTGGGCAAAAGCAGGTTATTAATAGTAAATAATACAATAATTAATAAATAATAATACAAGAATAAACTGTATTTTGCATACTCACAACTATAAACCTTTTGCATGCCCCTGAATTTATTACTGAACCAACTTGCTAGGGCAAAAAATATTAACAAAGAAAAAATTCTTCCAATAATATCCCAGTATAACACACCCAACTATTCTGAGAGTAGTGATCCTTTCAGTGATACGGTAAGTAGCAAGCAACCCAGATATAGCATAAATGTGTCAGCCATCCCCTGGGCAATTCCTTGTAAACCCAGGCTCGTTCTTCTCCAATGTTTCCTATTGTAGTTGTACCTGATTTTATTATTAGTTTTCATCCAAATCCACTGGGGAATGGGCCAATTCTGCTTTTAGAAAACTCTTTTTTTAAGCTTAATCCCTTCAGATTTTTCACCAAGACCCCAAACTCCCCCTCCCCCTGACACCTGCCAGTCTGTTCTCTGTGTCTATGAGTGTGTTTCTATATTGTTAGTGTATTTCTTCATTAGTTTCCATATATAAGTGAAATTATATGGTACTTGTCTTTCTCTGACTTGCTTATTTCACTCAGCATAATACTCTCCAGGTCCATCCATGCTATTGCAAAAGGTAAGATTTCCTTCTTTTTTATGGCTGATTAGTGTTCCATTGTGTAAATGTACTATAGCATTTTGTACATTTCACTTATTTACTGAGGGGCACTTGGGCTGCTTCCAAATCTGGCCACTGTAAATGATGCTGCAATGAACATAGGGGTGCAAATATTCTTTTGAATTAATGTGTCAGGTTACTTTGAATATATTCCCAGAAGTGGAATTGCTTGGTCATAAGCCTGGTTTGGGGTTGAGACCCCACTCTTCTCAGGGGGAAACTTTGCAGCTGAGATATCCCTCTGAAATCTCAGCCACCATCTGTGGGAGCAGGCCAGCCATTTTCATGTCTCTGTCCTTCCACCCAGTCTTGATGTGGCTTCTTCTATAAATAGCTGGTTATAAGGCTTCTCTTCAGCTAGTCTTCAGTTGGTTTTCCAGGTTGATTGCTCTATATTTTAGTTGTAATTCCAGTTTGATCCTGGGAGGAGGTGTGTGTAGCTTCCTCCTACTCAGCCACATCTTGACTCTCCTTTTGGAAAACTCTTAATCTGCCCCTTAATTCTGAGTGATTATCCTGCCAGGTAGAAAATACTTGTTTTGAAGTTTTTTTCCTTTCAGTACTTTGATTATGTTTTGCCAGTCATTTCTGGCCAGCAAAGTTTCTGCTGAAAATCTGCTGATAGCCTTATGAGGTTTCCCTTATACATAACAAGTTGGTTTTCTCTTTCTGCTTTTAAGATTCCGTATTTATCTTTAACTTTTTCTATTTTAATTATAATGTGCCTTGGTATGGATTTCTGAGTTCATTTTAGGTGGGATTTTTGGGCTTACTGGACCTAATGTCTGTTTCCTTCCCCAGATTAGGGAAGTTTTCAAGCATTATTTCTTCAAATAATTTTTCTGATCCTTTCTCTCTCTCTCTCCTCTGGGGCCCCTACAATGCAAACAATCCTCTTGATGTTATTCCTAAAATCTCGTAAGGTATCTTCACCTTTAAAATTCTTTTTTTATTTTTATCTTCTCTGAGTTACATTGCTTTTTCTTATAGCTCATTAATACATTCTTCTGCTTCACTCAGTCTACTGTTGAACTCCTTCAGTATATTTTTTAGTTAATTATTGTATTCTTCAACTCTGTAACTTCTGTTTGGAACTTTCTTATATTTTCTATTTCTTTGTCGAAGATTTCACAGTTTTCATCCATTCTCCTGAGTTCAGTGAGCATGCTTTTAACCATTACTTTGAACTCTTTATCAGGTAGATTGCTTTTCTTCATTTCTTAATGTCTTTTCTGAGGATTTGTCATATTCTTTCATTTAGAACACATTCTTAGTTTCCTCATTTTGTCCAATTCTGTGTTTGTTCCTATGTATTAGGCAAATCAACTACACCTCTAGTCTTAAAGAAGAGGCCTTATGTAGGAGATGTCCTGTGGGGTCCAGAAGCATTAACCTCCCTGGCCACCAAGGCTAGGAACTCAAGGGACATTCCCAGAGTGGGCAGCGCATGCCCACCTTCTGTGGAGGGGTGGAGGCTGTGGCATGAGGGGGCTGGGGCTCTCAGTGAGGCTTGCTCACTCACTGTAGCAGGTTAATGGGAGAATTCCAAATGACACCACCAGTGTTGGCATTGGTAAGGAAGAATGGGATCACAAAAATAGCAGCCACCAGTGTTTCTGTTCCTGGAGAGAGTCCCAACAGTTTCCTGCCTCTTTGGCAGATATTTTAAGATGAGTAAGTGGATTTCCTTTATATACAATACAAGTGCTTTTAAAACTGGTGTTTTTGTATTGTGTCCTGGGGTAAGTGAGTCTACATGTGAACCCTTTAAGAGCGGTTTTCGCCCTGGATGGTGTTGCTCAGTTGTTGGAGCTTCTCTCTAAAATCAATAAACATATTAAATTAAAAAAATAGCAATCTCCCTCCACAACAATTATATTCTTTTCCTTGATGTCCTCCCTATTGGTTTTAAAAAGTCAGGCATTTTGTGGGCGCATCTCTCCTGTGCAGGATCTAAGGATGCTTAATGTGGAGCAGAAACTCCTTGCTCCTCAGATTTGCCGTGTTCATCTCTTTTGTCTTAGGCTTATTTCTTCCCATGGAGCTTCTTTTTCCCTCCTACAAAGTATCCTTCTGCAAGCTTACCAGGTTTTCATATGTTCCCAGACCTCTATGACTTCTGCCAATGAACAATTTGGTTCAAGTTTGGGCCTGGCTACATATTCTTTATCCTGTTTAATAAATCCCATCCCTCTACCAGTGCTAGCAATACACGATAGGAATCCTGACATTGGAATTACTTCCCCTGCTTCTTGCAATAGTTCATCCCTGGACATCCCTCTTCCTCTTCTATCCATCTTTTCTTGCTTAGTCTAACATGAAGTGATGGTTATGAATGAGCTCAGAAGTCAGATATTTCTACTCAGTTCATGTCTACCTAAAAACAAAGAGGAGGCAGTAATCCTCAGTTGTTTTGAGTCTTAATCCTGAGCAGGAAACATAACTCCAGGGACTCTGACGTAGCCGGGTGTGTTTATTCTGTCGTGCAGTGAGACAGCAATGCTGACTAAATTTTTTTCTGGAAAGTGAGCTGCTAGGAGCTGTACTAGACATAGTCACTTCCTACAGTTTATAAATTCATGGGATTCACAATACAAGGATGCTCAAGAACTTCCTATACTGAAAAACCCTTTTATCTCCTGATGGGTAATGTCTTCTTGTTATTTCTTCTTTACTAAAATGAAGATTGTAAGTAGAAATGGAGTCAGAGATAGAATTAGGTTAAGGACAGTTTCCTTCTCCTGGTAGGACTTAGAGCCCTGGTATTCTTCTGGCTGTTTACAATGAATGTCCCTTGTGGTTGATCATGGACTTAATACTCATTGGTTTGTGCTCAGACAGGTGGGTTGTATGATATATTGACTTTGACCCCATGATTGCAAACGCTTCTGTTTTTAGTAATCCTTAGGGCTGAAGAAAGATTTCTGTCTGTACTCTGTTTCAACCTTTGGGTCATCATCTTTATCTTTTCTTTTTTATTAGTACTCTCTCTGTCTTCCATCAGTGTAACTGAAAATGGTGACTATTGATAAATAGTTCCATAGCTACTTAAGTCCTGGAGCCTTAAGATTCTTCTGGAGGATGCCAGATAAGTTAAAATGTAATCTTATCAATTCAGTTAAACCATTGTTTGTGCAAGTGTGTTACTATCCAATATTATTTGCCTACCCACCTCACATCCCCTCCCCCACTTCTTTTACCCTTCACCCCCACTTTCATTGTCAGCACTGGGTAGCTAGTGGACTGTTTGAAAGATTATTTCTCTGCAGATTGAATTTAAAAGTCCTGGTTTATAGTCAGACTTCCAGGGGTCTACTTTGCTGCAAAATTAAAAGCCATCCTTATTGGCGATCCTTGTTAGATGATTTACAGTATGTTATGATTTTTAAAATTTAATTATTTTTTAGTGTTTTGGTATAATATCTAGATGAGGTGTTTAAGGTGAATGGAAGGCACATAAAAATTTTAGTAACTTTAAAGTTAGTTGAAATCATCTCTCAATTTTCTTGGGCAGACTGGTACATAGTTTAAAGAATTGTTTACTTTCATGGTTTGGCAAGACCCAGACAGAAAACAGCTTCCAGTGGTGGTGGCAGAAAAGAATACTAATAAGTGTTAGTCATCCACAGTAAATTAAAAATATAATAATACAAGAAAATTAAACTTCAGTGTTCGGGTATTTACTCCATTATCATAAATGTATACTCTCATCTATTCTCTGAAAAAGAGTAGGCGTGGCAGGAAGCATTTGTAAAATGCTATTAGCATTTTTAGAGACAATTACTTCACTAAATGATTTAGGGTTCAGCTCCTAGTGTCCAAGGTTCAGCTCAGGCCTGTGAAACATTTTATTTTGAGACAGTATACATGAAACTATAAATTCTTAGGGCTGAAAAATTTGTTAGCATCTAGCCAAAATCCTCTTATTTTTTAGGAAAGGAAATGCTAACAATTGACCCAAGATCTCATACCTAGCTACTAATGGCAAAGGGGTAGAAATTCACCAGTCAGTTCACCTTCCTGCTGGAGGTTGATAAAAATATTTCAGAAGCAATATTTTAGACTAGATAATATTTTAGACTATATTTTCCTTGCTCTTGGTAATAAATAAATGAATATGAGATGTTGTACTCTGAAATTCAGAATTGTTGTCAAGAATGTGTACATTATAAAAATGTATTTTTCTTCTCACTTTATTATTAAGTTCATTTGAAAATGGATGAATGCAGAGATTCATGCAACCAGATGTTGACTCCTGGCTTGGAATTTTAGATTTGCATTTATTCCATTTCTCCAACAAAGTTGCCTTTCTCTTTTTCTTCTCAGTTTTGATGCCTGACAGATTCTCTTACGCTGGAGATTGTTAACACTCCATCCAGTGAGGATTTCCTGACCCTAGCTTTCCGCTGGACCACACGAGAAGCTATAATAATTTATGTCACTCCATTCTCAAACCTACAATGCAAGGTTTCTTTTAGAACTGACAATGCTATTACCAATGATCTTAATTTCCTAGGAACATAATCACTTTGACAATTCATACATCTTTGACATCTCTGCCAAGTTTCAAATCACAGAAAGCTCTTAATTCCAAATCACCTTTTGCAAGATACACTTTAAAATCTTCTCACAGATTGCTTTGAGTATTTTAGACAACTAGAAGTTTAACATGTTTTTTCTTTTGATTGCTTTTATTACTCAAAACAATTATTTTTTTATTGTGTTCAGTATTTTAGACAACTAGAAATTTAACATGCTTTTCCTTTGACTGTTTTTATTTACTCAAAACATCCTCATTTTTTATGGCCCTGTTTGTGCCTTCAACAAAAAGCACATCTAATCCTGCCATAAACACATTAACACACTTGGAACCACCATGGACCCTACAGACATCTTTTTTTACATTTTAGATAACCTCATAAAAGTTTCAGATCTCACAGCACAAACTCATTGAAGTGGTCCTACGAACTCCCTAAACTGACCCGGTCCTCAGCTTTGAACCAAAACAGTGATTTTCAACTGGTGTGCTACAATTAGTGTGCAGCAAGAATTCTTTAAAAATGTAATACCTGACTATTTAGTCAGGGGCACGGACATCTTTTCTCTTAGACTGGGATATTAAAAAATTTCAATAGCTAGCACAACAATAATCATCTGATATGGATGAATCCAAATTATACATATCTTTTTTTCCAATCAGTAAAAATTGTAATATGTTTTATGGTATGCTGAAGTATTTTAGCCATTAGTTTATGTGTGCCATGAGATTTAAAAAAAAGTTGAAAATTGCTGAATTGAAGAAATGCATACTTCAGTATGTGTGTGTGGACATGTTTCCTAAGAGCTGATGTTTGCCCATGTTGTTTCCCTGCAGGGCTGTAGATAAATGAATAAACCATTTGATGCATAATCTCATATCACCGTCTTTCAGAAGAATCACTACTCTAGTTGCAGTTTAGGTATTCTTTTGTATGAAAGAATGCAAGATTAAAAAAACCTGGAACAGAGTAGTAGCTTCTGAAGGCAGGTATTTTCAGCTGTTACTTCCAGAGTGCTGTCAAATGTCAAATGTCTGTGTGAGTCATTTGTGCTATTTCATATGATACATGAGGAAGGGAAAAGCCAGGGCAAATATTTTATATCCACTTAAGAATTTGTGACAAAATGCTCTTTATAAACAGTTGATCAGCATAGACAGTGTAACCAAGTGGCCTCAGTATAAAAGGAGCAGAGCTTCTTTCTTCCTTCCTTCCTGTCTCTCTCTCTCCGCCCCACACTCTCCCGCTCCTCTCCCTGTCTGCCTCTCTCCTTCATCCTCCATCCTTCCCTTCCTTTCTTCCATTTCTGTTTCATAGATACACCTTTTAATTTATTCCTTCATTTGTTTCTATTTATTATACTGTTGGCTTTCCTCTTTTTAGTAAGAATGTTTGGTTCATTTTTATCCTATTCTTTATGTCAACATAAGCACTACAGGTTTATAATTTTCCTCTGAATACTGCATTAACTGTATTCTATTCCACAGACTATGCTATGTCGTATTTTCATTATAGTTTTTTTCTAGACTGTCCATAATTACAATTTTCTGCTCTCTTTAATCCTTTATAATTTATGCTTTATGAGAATTGCTACTGTTTTATTGTATATAAATATTCATGTGTTAGCTCTCCATTACAAATTGTAGACTTCAACATTATAACTTGCCATCTTTATTTTCCTATAAATTTTTTCTCTTGTACTCTACATTGATGGTAAGATCACAACTCCTGTTTCCTTTTTTCCTTTGTGTGGTATATCCTTGCTTATCTTTTTATTTTCAATTTTTGCAAACACTTTACTTTCATGTATCTCTTATATGTAGCATAGAGCTTGTAATCTATAAAATGCTATAGTGTGCAATCAGAATTTTTTTATTGTAACAGATGATTTAGGCCCTTTCCGTTTATTAATATGGTAAGTATCCTTAGCTATTTCATATTATTTTATATTTTACATATTATATATTATTTACTTTCTGAAGTATACCATTTGTGGTTTATTTTCTTTGGTATGTTGTTATTCTTCTAGTTTATACAAAGTTTTTTTCTCCTAGTGATTCTTTCATATTTTGTGTTTATATGTCTTCTTTGTCACTGATATAGTTTGTAATCTTTTCCTTGTTTCTTTCTTCCCTTATCTAACTTAATATTTGCCTTTATACTCTCAAGCTTTAAATGATATCCTTTGACTTCCAGTTAGTATACTTGAGTTAATCAGTAATTATTCTTCCTTCTTTCTTCATTTTCCTTTCATTTGCCTTAGTATCACTATTTCCATGTTATTAGGATATATTATATTTGTATGTTGTTCTCTCAATCTTATTCTCACTTTTATTTTACAAGTAAATTCAGTCATTGTCCACCATTTATATTTTTATCCCAAAAGTTTCTCATCATTCTCTGTCAGTTTTCTCAACAACAGGTCATAGGAACAATATTCTTTGTGTTTGTGGACATTCGTAACTGTCTGTCCATACTTTTTATATATGAAGATCAGCTTGGCTTAAAATTTTGTCCCTTGAGTGCCTTTTAGGTTTTGCTCCACTGTTTTCTGCTATTGAAATTTTCTGTTACAAAGTCTGGTGCAAAACTAATATTATTTTCCTTATTAATGACTAAGTAGTTTTGCCTATAGGCACAAATTATTCTTTTTTTAAATTTTTAATATGTATTAATTTCAACAGGATATGTTAGTGTTTGCCATCTGGATCTTCGTTTTTTTATATATATGTCCTTAAAATTTTAATGTTTTCCTAAATTATAGGTAAGTATTTTTTAATCACCTCTGTTTTCTTCTTCATTGACTCTAATAATAATACGTAACATCTCCTTTGTCTCCTATATCATTTTCCTACAAATATTAAAAAATTCTGTCTTTAGTCTTATTTTCTTTATTTTTCTCATTTTTCTCTTTGTGTCTGATGTGCTTTCCATTCTATTTTACATTGTAGTTTTTGTAATGGGATCTTTTGTAAAAATTTTTTAATGGCTTTTCATTCTTCCTTAATTTCTTTCCTGAATTCTGTTAGTTTCATTTCACATTTCCCTGTTGTTTCGACACCACTTCATCTCCATTTAGCTGGAAAACTTCTCTCTCTCATATATGTATGTATAATTTATACCTATGTACCCATATACATGTATACATATGTGTACATATATGTATGTTTCTATATTCCTGCTTCTTTTAGATTTATAATTGTTTCCATAATAAAAAAATTATTAGAATATCACGTTATACTTTTTCTCTGCACTGTGGAACATTTTCCTGATCTGTTTCTTCATCTGCTGGGTGGGGAGTAGGTGTTACTCTTCCTTTTTTCTTTTAAATGGGCTTTGGTGTGGATGTGATTCTTTTTTAAAGAAGTGTTAGATTAGAATGAGTTAAATATTCCTGCATGATCAAGCTGTGAAGAAGGGAATGGGAAGTGCCAGAGTATTACTTTCCCACTTTCTTAGCTTAAGGGCTCCCCCTCTGCGGCCACTCGGTGCCTCGTGCAGCCAGGTGTGCTTTGACTCAGCGCCAGGATCCTGAGCAGGCCTCAGTCTTCGCCGCCATGCCTAGAACGCTCAAGGCCATTCCCCCCACCCCCTCCACTCCTGTAATTTGCTGGTTTGGGTGTGTGGGCCCGGGCCACTCTTACAAATAATTTGGTATTTGTGGTGATGGTGGGGTTATCTTCTTTAATTTTGCTGAAAATGTAGTATGTGAAGTGTGTGCATGTGTGTGTGTTGCAACAGAAAGAGTGGTTTTCATTTTATTTGTTGCTCTACTTAGTTTGAAAAAGAATTGGAACTTAATAATATTTCTCAAAGCCATATAGTGCTGAGAGATAAAGAAGAGAAAGAGCAAGTTTCTGAATCCTCATTCCATTCCAACCATCCCTTTGGCAAGATAAGTCCTGTCTCTTCGTTCCTATACCGAAGAGACACCCTCACAATTCAGGTCTGTAGAATTTACGCATTCTGTGATTCTATGATGCAGTTCTAAAACATATTGATTATGTTAGTCTTATTTCCTTCTTCTCACTCAAGTTACTATTGTCAAAGGCAAAGAAAAATTGGCCTGCTAGTGAAATAATGTTTCATTCCACTGAAGTGAGAAAAAACAGAAGCCCTGGGCAAAAAACTCAAGCCTGATTTTACCTATATGTGCAATTAACATTCTACTCAGCTTTCAATTAATTATTCAAAGACTGATCCTGCTGCTGTAGATTTGTTTGTTTTAGGCTTTGTGTTGGCAGTTTTACTAAGAGCTTGCCTAAGGCAAGCAGTAAGTGGAAGTCTATCTTAATTCACTATGTCTGGCTGTGCCCTATGATAAAAGGTTTAATGGGAAGGCAATTTAGTTCAGTTGAGGTAATGGACACTCGTTGTGTACCAGTTGCTGGAGATAGATTTAGAGCTAGACCAGAGACAGTTCCAACTCTCCTAAGAAGTAATCAGTGTTCCTCGAGTAAGTAATCTCACTTCACATGCAGTGAGGTTGAAAATGTTGACTGGAGAGCGTTTTCTAGTCTGTCTTTATCCCCGCTAGCCTATACAAGCAGGTATATATTTGGTTTTCTTCTGGGTTTCAGGGTTCTATAAACTTCAGAACAGAGACCTTTTCTGTCTTGTGTATTACTAGATTCCTAATGGCTATCACAGCACCCGACATAACACACACACACGCACTATTGAATGAATAAATAAATATATTACAGACAGATCTCTAACATCACTTTATTGTTCTGATAACTGTGCATTTTATATATCTCGGGAGGCAAGTAGAGTATCAACCTTAAATTATACCCAAATTTATTGTGTCATCTCAAGTAGTCAAATATCAAATATCTTATACTGATATTTTAGACTGAATTAACTCTACTAATTAAGTCATATTTTGAACAATGCAATCTAAGGACCTTTCAGTGAGAAGTTCAGAAAAACAGTTCACAGTTCCTTTCTACTTAAATAGTGTGTGCTGTATGTATAGTTTTCAGACATGGATATGATTTGGAACAGAAAGACAAAGCTTCATAGTGCAGTTTCCTGACCTGCTCTCTATTTGTCCTTCAGCAAAATACTTAAACTTTCCAAGCTTCTGTTATTTCATTTGTAAATAAAGATAATTTTACCTTATAACATTCAATGAACCGATATCTAATATATGGCTATCGTAAAGCACTACTTCTCCTCTCTTCACTTTTCTTCTATTCTCTTTTTCATTCTGTACCATGTTCACAATTCTATTTTGCAATTTTTCAAAATAAGAGTATTACTGGATCACATTCATTTTCACCTCAAACACATCGTTTCCTATTTAGTTGAAATGAATAGCATTAAGAGTTCACACATCTGAAGCCCTGAAAATACACTGTCTGTTCAAGGCCTGGTTGACAGGCAAAGTAAGAGTCCCACTAAATGTAGAAATGTCCATTTTAGTGATGTTTTCCCAGGCATTAGCTGTTATTCTGAAAATTAAAAAAGGGACTTAGCAAGGAGAGTTGAATATGACATAAAATAATTACATTTTTTTCTTATAAACTTATGGCCCGGGAGCCATGTAATTAAATACCATAAAGGCTCAGAATTCCATTATTTGCCCCTGGAAACATCAACATTGCCTCTGTCATCAGCTTTTAGAATTTCAGGCTTGACCAACATTTTTCTGGTCTCATTAAAACTATGTATTATCATTCAGTGACTTGTAAAAGTAAACTTCCTTCTAGATAGTTTTGTGTGCTTGTACTATAAAGTATGTCTAAATTAATACATGGCATGAGAAGGACCACAATTTAAAATTGCCTTCTTTCATTCTTATTTATTCTTAACATACAGTAAATGAGTCATAGAGTAAATAATTTGTCTTTATAAAACTTGAAGTTTTGTTTATTTACTTTTTTTGAAAGATAATGAGTAGCTTATTTAGAAATTCCTTCTGCCCTGGCCAGTATGGCTCAGTGGGTTGGTGCCTCATCCTGGAACCCAAAGGTTGTGGATTTGATTCCTGGTCAGGGCACATACCTAGGTTGCAGGTTCCATCCCTGGTCTGGGTGTGAGCACATGTGACCTCTGGTCTGGACACCTGTGGGAGGCAACCACTCAGTGCTTCTCTGTCACATCAATGTTTCTCTCTCTCTCTTCCTCTCTCTCCAAAACCAATGGAAAAAAAATGTCCATGGGTGAGGCTAAAAAAATCTTTAGAAATTCCTTCTATGAAGAAGTGGATTAAATAATTTAAAAATTTTTTTTGTTATGTAGCTTTTTGTTTTCTTGCTTCCTGCCAAGTATTTTCAGAAATGCTAGACTTCTCTTTGTGAATTTTTTTCCACGAAGTGAAGACAGATGACTAATTCTCATACAAAATGTAGTATTTAGCAAAATAAAATAACTGCATGAGTGTTCTAGGGCTGCTGTGACGAAGCACCACACCTTGAATGAATTAAACAACAGAAATGTATTGTCTCAGTTTTAGAACCTGGAAGTCTGAGATCAAGGTATTGGTGGAGTTGGTTCCTTCTTAGGGCTGGGAGGGGAGGGTTCGTTCCAGGCCTTTCTTCTCGGGTTTTCGATGGTCATCTTTTCTCCATGTCTCTTTACATCACCTTCCCTCTGTGCATGTCTTTGTGTTCAGATTTCCCCTTTTACTGTAATGCATCAGTAGCGTTGGATCAGGCCTTACCCTAAAACATAAGAATTTTTTTTCCACAGGGGGGCATGCCCAGTTCAACCCATAACAGTAATCATTGAAATATGAGCATTCTTTTCCTTTCAACTTAAAGACCCTCTACAATGGTAAACAATGCTATCTTAGTGTATACTATTTAAAATAATATAAAAGGGATTTTCATATCTTTGTTAGCCTTCAGGTAACTTTCAACATTTTTTTTTTTGATGTTTAAAAAACTGCCCCAGCAGGGCCTGCCTTTAGTCACTCACTGTTCACCATGAAAATCACTCCCTGAGACGCACTGATGTGCACTTTGAGACACATGAAGGATGGAAACTCAGCCTTGGTATGTGGCGGTGCTGAGATTAAAATATGTGTCTGGCTGGCTCTAGAGTGGATGTTATTTGCACGGTCAACAATATCCTATTTTAAAATGTACATTTGTTATTTATCATTTTAATAAATATACTGATACTAAAAATTAATAAAAATACTGACTTTACTTATTGTAAATATAACAGGTATGCAATGAAAAAATTAGGAAAAATTACTCCTGAAATTATAGTGATGAATATTAAAATTACCCATAACTTCACCATCCAGAAATAATTTTTATATTTTAGCTTTTAGAATATATGTACACATATTTTATAATTCAATTTATATATTTATATCTGTATAACTACATATGTAAGTTCACATGTTACTAAAAGTTATCTGCAAAAATGTTTCAAATCTCAGATCATTTGTCCAATTAAAAATCACCCCCACCTTGCTGATGAATTATTTTCCTTCTTGCATTCTTCTGGACAATATAGCATAAGCTTGTAAATTTGCACCTGGGATTTAACTTTCTATTCTTATTTACTACTGTAGAGTCCCAAGGGTTGAGTGGCCCAGGACAGAGAGATGGCAGGGCCAACAGCTAGTACTTCCTCTTTCTTCCACTCTCTGATTCAACTCTGAAGCCAGGCCTTCTCCACACGCATCGAAGTACTTGAATGAGGAGCCCTTTCTGTCCCCTCCCACTGACATAAAAAATGGGATTTCTGAGCATAAAGGCCCACCAAACATTCTGAGGCAGAAACAAGGAGAAAACCTTTGGTCACCCTCCTGCGTATAAAGAGAAGAGCCCAGAGGAGTATGATGTCCATGGCAACCGTATCTAAATACCACAGAATTTAGAGAGCCTACTGAATTCGGAGGATGACCAGGGGACTTAGATCATGTCTGAAGTATAGCACCCAGCACAGAACTGAGAATGGGACCTTTACTGAATGCATTCTTTTCGTTTGATCATAGTATTATTCCAAGGCCTCTCCAGGGAGGGAGCGAACCATCTTGCCTTTTTATGTTGTATGACTTACACGCTTATCTTAACCATGTCTTCTCCTAAACCCATGAAGATCTATCTGACATTTAACCACTTGTAATCTGGTGGTTTTAGTTTTGACTCTGAAAGTTTTGGTGTGGCAGCTCTGGAATCAGTCCTGATGAAATGCTCGAATCTGGCAGACTCTCTCTGGTGGTGAGGCGGTGGGTCTGGCAGGCCTGAGCACAGTGGCACAGTTGGTTATGACACTCCCCTCGCAGACGTGGTTGTTTACAATGGCCCCAGAGGCACTAATGGCCCAGGCCCATGGATCCTGTTCCAAGGCTTGTAAATGGACCTAGAGTCTGTTCACATTATAAATCTGGCCTCGTTCCAGCTGGTGGTGATAGGAGCTTTTAGCCCTCATGGAAGGAGTCAGAGAAACTTCAGTGCCAGAAAAAAATGAGATCTCTGTGGGGTTTCTGCTAAGATTGTTTAAGGTGGTTTTGTAGCACAAAGGTCCCAACTCTGTTGCTGTTGTACCTCCTGCACTCCTGAGTCTGCAGTCGTGTGTCTGCATTAGGCAACAGATGGAATCACTGCGACTCATTTACTTTATAACTGTTTGTCCTTATACTCCCTTATGATCTACTTTTTGAAATCATTGTGACAAGTTTTCTACTCTTATGGAAAATTCCTCTCATGGTTAAAGCTTTTAGGAAATGCTATGAAGCTTAATAACTCTCTCTACTGAATGGAAATAATTATGTGCTTGTTCATAAAATGAACTCATGTTCTCGTTTAGCATTAGAAAGGCTAGAATACTGATTTTTAAATATGAAAAAAATTCACAGGCCAAAGAGCCATATTGAACAGTTCCTTTCTTTCTGAACTCTTTGGAGATAGAGTAACAAATCACTTAATAATCAAAGCAATGATTTGTTGTTTGATTTTATATCAGAAAACCTACAGCTTCTTTTAAAGATTAAGCTTCCACATATTCTGTCTTATTGGAAAAGGTATTTGAAAAACTACACCTCAGGCTTCTTGTTGTTTCATTGGAATCTTTAAGACTTTATTAACAAAACTGTCAAAAATTTGTGACAACATTATATGTACCTTGAGCATATCATGCTTATTATGTTAAGTGAAATAAGTAAGTCATAAAAGCTAGGAACCATGTGATTTCATTCACATATGAGGTATAAAACTGAAACACATAGACACATAATAGTATGGTGGTTACCAGAGAGAAGGGGGATGGGATTGTCATAGGTAGTAAAGGGTAAAAAGGGGCAAATATATGGTGACAGAAGATGATTTGACATTGGGTGGTGGCCACACAATGAAATATACAGGTCATGTATCATAGAATTGTATACTTGAAACCTATATAATCTTATTAACCAATGTCACCCCAATAAATGTAATTAAAATTTTTTTCTAGTTGACATTTAACTAGTCATTGTGTGTGTGTGTGTGTGTGTGTGTGTGTGTTTTGGCTATCAGAATGAAAGTGTGGCATTTCTAAGCTGCGGAGTATAATAGGCAGTTCTCATGCCCTTTTATTGTTAAATAATTAAAAATTATTAGAGCATATACTTTTAAAAGTGATCACAGATAGCTGTAAAGTCTAGTTTGTTAATATTGGCAAGCTCTCCCTTCCATTTAAAATTTTGTATCTTGTCAAAAATAATTGTGTTACTTTTAGGACCCCTTATTACAGAGACATGGCTTCTAGACCCACCCTCTCAATTAATTGGAGCTCTTCTTGTTGCAGGTGACAGAAATCCAATTCAAAGTACCTTAAGTTTTTCCAATAACAAAAAATAATAAGGATGACAAAGTATTAGTTAGTTTAGCCAGAAGGCTATTTGAAGACTTATAACTAAAAGAAATAACTGTAGAGCCAGAACCTCAGAGACTGACCTCATTATTAATAGGACTTTTTTCTCCGTCAGTCTCCTGCCTCTTCGTGGCTTCCTCTGCACACAGGCTCTTCTATCTGAAATGGGAGAGGGCTGCACAGCCTGTTAACAAAAAGCTGCTTTCTCCATCATTAATCCATCAATATAGGGAAGGGTTCTGCTTGGCTCATTGGTTGGATTATTTGTTTATTCTTTGGAAACATTGCTGTTTATGGGAAAATGAGATAATGCGACTGGCCATTCCCGAAAGCTGGAAACTGAGGAACAGAAATAGGAACCCTCATGTGGCTCCCCAAAGGACCGGAGCCTAAGCAAGCAAAAACATCTGGCTGCACGTGCCAAGGCTATATACCCTTTCTTTCACCTTTGCCCCAGTGTACACAGAATATCCTTTTTCCAAACTCCCTTCCCCTCTCATTTCTTGCATTCCCTCTGGATAATTAACCTGTAAGTAATGTTTTTTACACTCTTACAGATGGGACAAAGTCAGTTGCTTTATTTCACTTCCAATTTCAATCAATGGATTAAAATGCGTCCCTAGTGTTCCTTTTGTCCTTCCAGGTAGACTTTTATTCTTAGGAAAAAATTAAATGGATGCATTCAGGGGTTATATTCAAAATATTGTATAACACCTACAGAAGGCATGGTCACTAAACTATCAGAATTAGAGTTGATTTTCGTGTTGGCACTGCATCGCTGGGGCCCCTGTTGTAACTCAGGCTTTGGTTTCTCGGTTGCTGGACGGCGACAGGATCCTAGGTACCCTGAGGGCTGGGGCAGGTTAATGAAGTTGGGGATTCAGGGGAGCCCAAAGCAGCAACTATTGGGTTGGCCAAAAAGTTCATTTGGTTTTTTTCATAAGATGGCTGTAGTAGCGCTTAGTTGTCTTTAGCTCCATTTGAAACAATTTTGTTGGATTCTATTGTGACAGCTGTCATATCAGTGTGTGTTTTAAAAACACTCATCAAAATTGGTAAATTTTTGTGTAGCCAGCTTAATATTTAAGATGTAAAAAAGATGCAACATGTTATGCTTTGTTATTTCAACAAAGGAAAAAATGCAATTGGAACACAAGAAAGATTTGTGCAGTGTGTGGAGAAGGTGCTGTGACTGATCAAACGTGTCAAAAGTGGTTTGCGAAGTTTCATGCTGGAGATGTCTTGCTGGATGATGCTGGTAGACAAGTTGAAGTTGATAGCAATAAAAAAATCAAGACATTAATTGAGAACAATCAACATTATCCCATACGAGAGATAGCCAACATACTAAAAATATCTGAATCAATAAAGTTATTGGTGAAAATAAAAAATGTGTCTTTTGCCCTGACTGGTGTAGCTCAGTGAATTGAGCACGGGATGGGAACCAAAGGGTCACCGGTTCGATTCCCAGTCAGGGCACATGCCTGGGTTGCGGGCCAGGTCCCCAGTGAGGGCCACGTGAGGGGCAACCACACATTGCTGTTTCTCTCCCTCTCTTTCTCCCTCCCTTCCCCTCTCTCTAAAAATAAATTAAATCTAAAAAAAAAATTTGTCTTTTAGTTTATGGAAAAAACCATACAAACTTTTTGGCCAATCCAATAATGACCAATCATATAGACTGTTCTAACATTTTTGCAATGTCAAGTAACCACTGATTATTCAGTCTGGTTTATCCTGTAAATTTGTAGGATTAACAGTTACTTAAGAGAATTAATTCTGCATAACCGATAGTTAGAGAATGAAATATTTGGGGCATCAATCAAAAAATGGTGTACTTTTTAAATAGTTGTTCTATAGCTTGTTTTATGTTGCTTTTGTTTTTCTTTACTTCTAATGGATCACTAAACCCCTTGAAATTATATGCAAATTTTGGTGGGTATATGGTATATTTATGATTTTTTCCCTTGGGGAGAAGACAAGTCACTTTTACCAGGTTCTTTAATGGGCGTACACACTGTGTTAAGAAACATTGTTATAAAATCTCATGTTCGTACTTTCTGTAAATGGGTGAGAATACATCAAGATCATGTAAGAGTAGTGTTGAGTAATTAACTTACAATTTAAAAAGAAGTGAGGTCATAGCCCATGCCTATGACACCTCACTGAAAATTTCTCTCTGATACGACACCATTTCTATGCTTATACTTGCAACCATATTAATGATCAGGGAAGGAGTTTATTTTGTAACCATTTAGCTTAGCCCATTACCAATTCTGATTCACATGAACTCGTGGGTAAAGACTGTTCATATTCTTGTATTAGTTCTCAGGAATTTTTTGACAAGGTGATAGATATGAAACTGCTCAATAACAAAGATAATTGGGCCTAAATCTTATGTACTTCTTTTATAGAACTCTAAACAGGAAAGTGTCAGTTTGCAATTTATAATGAAGGAAACTGGCCTAACTCTAGCAGGGATGTGTAGTAAGTCACAAGATCAAAAATCAAATGGGGTCAGAGCTGTCTCTTTGACAAACGATAAAGTCTAACTTTGGCTCCAGCCAGGCTAGACCATGCCTTCGGAGTTAATACACAGTCGGGCCTGGCTGGTGTGGCTCAGTGGATCGAGCGCCCGCCTGTGAACTGAAATGTCCTGGTCAGGGCACATGCCTGGGTTGTGGGCCAGGTCCCTGGCTGGGGGTGTGTGGGAGGAAACCGATTGATGTTCCTCTCCCTGCCCTCACTCTGAGAATAAATAAATAATAAAATCTTTTTTGAAAAAAAGATAGTTGGGAAGGAAGAAGCCTATTATGAAGACAAACAGACAGTTCTAGAGGCACTTCCTTAAACAGTCCTATGTGTGTTTATTTAGCTTGCAATTTTTTTTAAAACCTACACAATATGAAAGAGTATTCTCAAGGCCCAGGTAAGAAATTGGTGAGTTAGGACTACACAAATTTGCGCCAATGATTCTATTATGAAAAGTTAAGGAAAATAAACTTTTCAGGTGTTACATAGAATTATGAAAATCTAGGACTCAATTTTTTATAGGTTTCCAATCTTCCTTGCTTATTACATCTGATGATCAAGCTCAGGTCTTCCCATATAAATTTATTGTACTGAGTTTGTCTTGAGAGAATATGAAATTTTTCTGGTTATGAAAATCTAGGACTCAATTTTTTATAAGTTTCCAATCTTCCTTGCTTATTACATCTGATGATCAAGCTCAGGTCTTCCCATATAAATTTATTGTACTGAATTTGTTTTGAAAGAATATGAAATTTTGCAGTTTTACTTTATTAAACTCAAGAGTGGTTTCCTCTACTTTTCCTTTTTGCATATTTCTCTTCTACTCTTGCCTAGTTTTTCTGGTTATTTGTTTTGTGTTGTTTTTGAGACTCAATGTATCTTGTTAAATGTAGCACAAATCCCATATTTTGTGTCTAAAATAACACAATTCATTGGTATAAACTGAGGGAGAAATTTCTTTATAAAGGTAGCTGAGGTAACATTCTAGAAGGTGCTAGGTTCATTGACTTATTCAACAAGTAGTTGTTGTGCAGTGGTTAAGTTAGGCAGTAGCTACACTGACAGCAGTGAACAGAGCGGATCCAGTGTGTTCTCTTAGGACACTTACAGTTACATGGGGGAGGTTGACATGAGTTAATCAGGGAAACAAATGACCATATAATTATAAATGTATGTGAGTTACAAAAAGATAAAAAGATCAGAGACATTTGAAAAAGTAATAGAGGGCGTGACCTCAGATGGAGAGAGGGGCAGTGTTATAACAAACTTCTTTGGGATGGAAATACTTTAAGTATGACCTAAAGAATGAGAAGGTGCAGCAAATATGGATGAAGGAAAATCTTAGTGCATGAAGCAGCATGTACAAGGTCAACTGAGAAACCGATGGAAGGCCGGCGTGGCTGAAAGGAAGGGGAGAGAAAACGGCATTCAGTGAAAAGAGAGCATGTGACAGCCCCGTTGTGGATCACCAGATACGTGACATTTTGCTTCTGTCTGGACACAAGGTCAGACTATACTTCCTGGCTGCCACGTTTTCGGTGGGGCCATGCTGCCAGGCCTGGCCAGGGAGGTGATGTGTATAACTTTCTGGTCGATTCCTGAAAATAAGGCCAGTTGTAGATCAGATAGCCTTTGCACTGGACTGGGATATCCTAGGCATCAGAAAGACAAGGAGGAAAGTTGGTTTTGAACACTATATGAGGGGAATGAGAGAGAAATTTCTCCTACAGAGGGAGAATTGAGGGGTAAAATGACTTTGCATTACGTTGGAGTAGGCTCTGCTGTGGTGAGGGGTGGGGAGTGGACGAGAAGAATCTCTCCTTCATGTGGACAAGGAGGACAAGGATATGAAGTAGTGCCTCTGACCTTGATGAAGCTACCTCTTCAGATTCTAATTGCCACATGGCAATAAAGAAATAAATGATAAAGAAATAAAAAGTAAAATGTTTGTGACTTTCCTTGGCACTGAGAAATTTCCTGAGGGGCCCAAGGCTCAAATCCCGAGGCCTGACTGAGCATATATTATACCTTTTCCCATTAATGGCTTTGGGAAGACTCAACATTTTGCAGACCCTTCTTGAAGTCAGACCAGAAATATTACATTGAGCTGTGGTCTTCAAATGGGGTATGTGAAGGCATTGCAGAGGTTACTTAATAGTGGGTAATTTTAAGAACATCATTTTCAAACCCTTAATTAACATGTGTTCCCTTTCCTGAAACAGATCTGCCCGAGAACCAACTGGATGGAGTTGCAAGTTCTCCTTTCCCAGTTTCCCTTTCCATAATTGCCCCTCTCGCACTTTACAAAAGAAACACTCACCTCTTCCCCTCCCCTAATTTCACCATGGTGTGTTGCTATGGAAAATACCTCTAATTTTTCAGTAGAAATGAAAGGACAATTTAAAATACTATCTTGGTAGTGGTATTGAAATGCTGAATAACTTTGGTGATTGAGTAACAACTTTTCTGTGTAAGATAAATGGTTATCAATTCTTTGCTTTTAACAAAATAAAAGGAGGACCTATTTCAAATCTAAAGCTGATACACAGTTGAGAGTTATTTTTGATATTACATCATCACTGGGTTTGGGGGATTTTTTCTTGGCATGTATCAGGATTGCAAGGGGTTTAATGATATTATCATAATGAAAATCATCCTATTCCTATATATTTATTTATGATGTATGTGGCACTTACATATAAAACTAATTTAAATTAAGGATTAAGAAAAGAAATCTAGAACTAAGAAAAGTAAAAAACATCAAACTAAAAACCTTTAAAAATGAATAGTAAACAGCTGGATGTGAAAGAGTGATAGAAAAATGGGTAATGAGCAAGAGTTCAGAGGATGGTGAACAGAGCAGGGAGGCCTTCTCTCTCTTCCTTCCAGTAAGGGCTGGAAGCTTGTACCCCAATGGATGGGAATATCCTTATAAGGTTAGGCATGTTTCTTTAATACAAATCACTGAGGCAAGGGAGTGGCTGAGCTTGGCCCGAAGCACACAATTACCCTCTGTTTTAACATTAGGTTGGAAAGTCTATTAAGATGGGATATTTCTGCCTAGATAAAGCAAGTTTGGGCTTGCCAGGCTGGCATGGAAGAGAAGGGGATTGTACAGCCTTGTATTAGCTCCAAGATGCACCTCTTTTACAATGCTGTGTTTACCTATGGGAGGGTTGGTTGTCTCGGGACGTCAATAGGGGGTTATGAGAGAATGAAAGACAGCCCTGCATACAAAGCAGAGCCCTGATGCCCTCCTCCCTTTCCCCAAACAGAAGCATGTCCGTGCCCTCCTGCCTCTGATGCCCTTAATGGAAGAAAGGACATCTAACACGGTTCCGTCCACAGTAGAGAAGGGAATCTAAAACCTAGACCTGTCTGGGGCCAAGCGTGTCCCAATAGTGCGTGCTGCCCAGCAAGGGAAAGGAAGCCCTTAGGTCCGCTTGCTGAGTTTGTGGTGAAAGAGAGGGGCATTTGGATGAATGGGACTGATGGCATGCTTATGAGTCTCTTCTCTCCCTATTTTTTTGTGTTTGTTTGTTTTTTTGTTTTGGTAGAGCCAGCTTCTCTTCTAGTGGCCCTTAGCTATTTTCCAGCACCCAGTAGTTTAAGCCGCACACTGCCTGTGAAAGCTGTTCCCCCATTGCCCCATGCCCATGTCTGCCACTCTGGCAGTAGGAATCCTTTTCTCCCTTGGACCCTGCAGATGCTGGTATTTAAAAGGCCACTGAGACCATTGTCTTATCCCACTATGGTCCTTTGTCTAAGCTGTTCAGTAGTGATGAATATATTTCTGCTGACGCATGGATATGCATATGAAATAACGTGAACGCTGAAATCATTTGCTTTAAAACTGAGTGCAGGTATGTCAAGGAATTCAATGTGTCTGTCTTCTAGTGAGTATTTCTTAAATGGGATGCTTGACTATAACTTGTCAGAATCCTTCTATGCCTTTTCTTAGAGGCACCAGCCTTGTGAGTGTCATGTCACTTAGTGTGTTTTTCTGGTAACTTTTTTCCTGGGAAGATCATTTTGCATTAAGACATGTATTTCTAGAAGCAGAGAAATGTCTGACTGAACTAAACACTTATGGAAGTTAAAATAAGAATGCTGTGCTTTTTAGTAGCATGTCAGAGCTTTTGCTTTCATGAAAATATCAGGCAAGAGTATCTGACAGGGATAATAAAAGTTTCTTCTCTAAGAAACACAATAAGGAAAAAGGAAAAGAATCCCATTACTTTAGTATTACTATGCTATTACTACATTTCAACTAGAACTTTAAAAAATCAATGTTATGATAAGCACATTATAAAAAGCCAGCACTCACGTACGTTGTAAAATGTCACTTTGCACGTAAACACCCCCTGGTCTCACAAAGCCTGTGCTCACGAGTGAGATGCATGCACAGCACTGGCCTGATCGCAGCGTGTCTTAGCGCCTCACCTGCATGGCTGTAGCACTTCCGACTCTCTCGTCCTCTCTTCTGCCCTTCCTCTTCAAATGTCCTCCCAGTACATCTGGGAGCCACTGATGTTTTATACGTACTGAGGATAACTGTGCTCATCATTGTCCCTCATCCCAGCTCCTCTAGTTGCTCCCCTACAGGAGAAGGCTGTCCTTCCAAGCCAGACCACACTGGTGGGGCCTGACCCCAATCTATTCCAACAATGCATTCATAGTCTCTGACGCCCATATTTGTGATAGGAATTGACCCTTTTCCCAAATCCATGTTGTATTTTGTAACCGAGGCTATGAAGCAGAACTGTTTTTCTGTTTTTGCTCACAGATTTTTTGTTGTTGTTGTTCATTTTTTTTTTAATGAGTATAGTTATTTCATCATGTAACTACAATCCCTCTATCCATTTGGGCTAAAATCTTACCCATCAAGTTAGGGTAGGAGGTAAGAAAGGTGGTAGACACCATGACATCCCTCACACCCCCGGTGGGTTAGTCAGCTCAGGCTGCCAGAACAAAATGCCATAGAATGAATGGCTTAAATTACAGAAATTAATTTTCCTACAGTTCTGGAGGCCAGAAGTATGAGGTCACGATTCCTACCTGTTTAGGTTTCTGGAGAGGTTTCTCTTGCTGGCATTTGGATGGTTGCTTGCTTGTTGTGTCCTCAAAATGGAGAGAGAGAAAGAGGGAGAAAGGGGTGGGGGAGGGGGGAGAGAGAGAGAGAGAGAAAGGGAGAGGTTTTCTGGTGTCTCTTCCTTTTCTTATTAGGCAACAGACTTATAGGGATTAGGACTTCAAAATATGAATTTTTGAGAGGACACATTTCAGTTCATAGCACCTACTATTGTCTTGTCTTTTATTCCCCTCCCTTTAATACCACCAACTGTAAATCCTAAGAATAAAATTTCTATCTCAAAAAATAAAAATGGCTATGCAAATTTTCTCAGACAAATGGGTGCCACCATAGCAAATAGCCATGTTACAAGTTCCATTTTAAGCACAGTTAGGCCAGCTATTTACATAATAGGTACCAAAGAATTCATAACTTCTCCGGGACATGGAATGCTTAAGCTTCATTCTGGAATGTTTCCTTGCCTGCCTCAGGGATTCCACCTCTATGCAACATTGTGATACAGCTCTCTCTTGCCGTGGGGCAGCCTCTATAAGCAGAGTTAAGCCTACTGGTAGGTACATTTGGGAATTGTTGAATGAGCACAAGTTGCTGGCTGCATTATTTACTACCTGCCAGAACTTGGAGAGCTGTTGAACCTCTCCAACACTTTTATTTTTCAGCAAAACAGAATGAATAATTCTTAACTTGCAGAACTTTTGAAAACTGGAAATAATACAGTAACTTGCATCCAGGGTTATGCCTGGAACATGGATTAGTGACTTGATATATGATGCTGAGAGGAAGAAGGAGAAATCTGCTTGAGGTTACTCTGAAGTAATCAAAGTAATCTTTTCATTCACCAAAAGAAACTAGAGTGTTTTTAGAAGGAGGGGATTGGGAAAACCATGTTAACTAAATTAGATAGGCAGTTAGGTGCAGAAATTCTCAAAATTTTGGGAATTTGGCATCTCTGAAGACACAGTGGCATTTTAATATACTCTCTTTCTCTCTTTTTTCCTTTACCATTTTTATTTATTTTGATTATTTGCCAGTATTTTTATGAATTCAACTACTTTTTAGAACCTTACAAATCTTCATCTAGTTCAAAGATATGACCTGCCTAGAAACCTGTAATTTAGAGTAATTCAAGGACCTTATCATCGATTTTTCTAAAGATCAATACATTATATTTGCCAATGCATTATAGCAAATCAATGGCTATCAATAAAACACAAAACTAAAAATGACATGGGTATACATTTTATTATAATGCAATTGGTAAAAAAAACTTTGGTTTTCTGTAAAATATAATAATTACTATAAAATGACATAGAGAACAATATAAGGCCCACATTTTTCTTTAGATTCAATATACAGTTTCAATACATTAAAAAAACTATGCAAGATTTTAAACTGCTGTACATGGCTTATTGAGATTGTGTATGGAGGACCAAAAACAATTCATAAACTCCTAATGTGTGGACACAGACACCTGGAGAACTACTGTTGGCCACATCCCAGGGAGCCATTGCTCTAGGCTGGCCAGTGTCACTGCCAGGATGACTGCTGGCCCTGAGTACTCCCTCTTTGAACTTGGCTCTGAATCTTTGCAAGTTCCTCCCTAGAGCATGCTGAAATTTCTAAAACATCCATTTTAATGAAAACATATGTATATAAGTAGAATATGATTATTATTTTTTTTATTTGGCAAAGCTGTTTATGTAATCCAAGCATATTAATTAGGCCTAATTAGTTTGAAAGCTTTTCTTTTACAAGGAGAGAGGATAATCCTGGAGGTTCCAGGGCCCATTGGAATAGCCCAAAGTTAAAAAAAAAAGCCTCTTCAAATTTAAACTTTGGGAAGGTTGTCAAATATACTTAACCAAAAGACCATAATATAAATGTTTTTTGTAAGCTTGGGTAAAATAAAAACATATTTTATGGTAATAACTTTAGAAGACTTTAATCAAACTTAAACAGATTTTAATATCAAATATTTTTCCCAGAACAAAGGATCCTGCTTAATTTATATAAGTATTTAATCTCTTTAGGCCAATAAAATGTTCCATCCCAGTAATGCCATCTGGAGGCAGGAAGAAATGCACTGCATGTAACATTCAGACACACACACATTAATTACATCAAGACCATACACGTAAAGACTAGAGACATAATCCAAATTACTAACTTTTGTAGAGGAGACAAGGGCAACTTCAGCCACTTAAGGTTTAAGTTTAAGTTTTAAAAGTGTCACTTTTTTTTGTTACCTCAACCTTGTTTACATTTTTAATTAACCAGCTAGAAGGCCTGTTGAGGTTTTTAATGAAAGCTTCAAGCTCTGGAAGTAAAGGAAATTTCAATCAAAGGAATTAAGCAACAGAAGAGAGATCGGCTAGTTTTTTTCTTTACAGGCTTAAAACTTTCACAAATTTCTATAGCCTTCACAACTTTCTTACCCATTTAGAAATAACCATCTTTAGAACAATTTGTTACTGAACGAGAATGCGGGTTCAGCTCCCTGCCACCACAAAAGACAAATTCTAGAGGCAGAGTCTGGTGAGAAAAGAAAGAGGTTTTTGTTTGGATGCTGAATGATGTGGGAGAATGGGGGCCTCCCCATCTGAAATCTTACCTCCTCTGCCACACCCAGACAAAACCCAGCTGCCCTCAGCAAGAACAAAACAAAAGGCAGTTCCCAGAGCTCCTGCTCCATTTTGAAGTCCTGTCCTTTAGAGCACAAGGTGGCTGCTAAGTGATCATGCAGGTAACTTAGCTTGTTCCCAGCTGCTGTCTGGCTTCAGGTTTCCTTCTGGAGGCTGAATATGGTTCTGGCACTGCCATTAACCATGCAGCTTCTGGGGCAGCAAGGTCCCATGTTCCCAGGCCAAAGAGCACACAAGCACACCAGTGAATCCTCTACCAGCTCAGTGAGAGGAAAAGAGACAGACTCTCTCCTGGAGGCCATGGGCCACATGACTGCTGAGGTCACACAGCCCATGAAGAGAACAGGACAGTGCACAGTCCAAGTGCATGTCCCAAACAGCAAGCAACAAGCCAGAGAGCATCCCTCTGGGTTTATATTAACGTCAGGTGTGGAACAGACCAGGTACTTTCTCAGGATGACCTATTAATTTCCTAAACTTTTGTGTGGTTCAGGTGGGTCCACCTCCCAACCAATGCCTTCTTTCCCCTTGCTGGCTGGCAGGCCTCTTTGGTACAGCACCTCACCTGTTGCATTTGACTTCTTTTGTGCATGTGCCTGCCTTCCCCTGGTCTACCCCCGATCTGGTACCAAAGTGGGTAGGAGAACTTTTTCCCTCTGTCCAATGATCTTGCTGGCCTTTTGTGTGCTCAGTGTAAGAACCTCTCTCTGCTGCCATCTTACCTGAGGACGGAGGAGACTCCATGGCACTCCATCAGCTCGTGCCCACTCGGCCCTAGTCCCCATGTGCAGTGAGTTACCCGTAATAACAGAGAACCACCAAACCAAAAGCCTAAGTAAGGGACCCTGGAAACGCTGCATGACCTCTCAGACAGTGCCAAGGGTGGCCTGAATGGGTGGGGCAGGGGATCTGCTGCCGCAAGGCTTATGCTCCGTTACCTAAGCAATGTGGCCTCACCATGGCCTTGGGTGGTTTGCAATCTCCCCCAGTAACCCCTCCTGTTCCCCACCCTCAGTCTGCTCCCAGCAGCCCAGGGAGCCTGTCTATCGGTATCAAATTCACTTACTTTCTTTTCCCTCAAAAGTATCTCCATGCTTCATGCCTTCTATTACCAATACCATCCACTTTCTCTACAACTTAATTTGAATTTTTTAACTTTCAGAAACCTCAATTTCCAGTGATGATCAAAATGTAAGCAACTAGTATTCCCTAGATTGACTTTTACAAACACGTCTTATAACCTGTAGAAACATTGGTTCCTCTACTGGCAAACACTCACTTTTAAGAAACACACCTCTAACAAAGTGCAGGACAATTATTAACAGCTCCAAATCCACTCCACAGCCTCTCTGCAACAACAGTCAAAAGCAGGCCAACTCCAGACTTGTCTAGTAACCGATGTTTCAGTATTGCACGTTATTTCAAAGTATCTAGATATTCAACAACTTTTATCAAATTTACCAATAGCTGAAATAGGTTAAATTGATTTGCTCAGATCTGGCTGAGGTTTTCTAACACCCCCCCCCTTTTTTTTAATAATATTTATCTTCCCCAAAATTTGCATTTAAAGGGTGGTCCAGACCAGAGTCCTTGGAGACCAGGTATTTGCGTTTCAAAGACAGACTTGGGTTTTAGAGCCTTAGAAGTGGAGCAATGGGGTGTTAGCATTTATTAGCTTCAGAAGACTTCTTGTTTTAAAGACAGTTTCTAAAACTTCTTATTAACTCCTTTTTTAAAGAATTTATCTTCTAAAGCATCTAATTTCCAAATCAAGATATACTTTCCATTCACTTAGTTTAATTTTAGAGCCAGCATTTTTCTAATTTTGTATGCAAAAAATTAATTTAGGCACTCAAAGAAAACTGCATTTTGGCCATTTTAAGTTGATACCATTTCTAGTTAAATCTTTCTGTTTCTGTAACCACTTACAAGTAAAGTTTTCCTACATCTCCAGGACTATTAATGAGGACTGGAGTCTGGGAGTTTCTGGCTTTAGAGGCGCAACTTCCCACGTTAATTTTTGTTTCATTTTTGGATATTTAATCTGTACTTTAGGATCTCAGAAAGTAATTCCAATTGAAAAGCCAAATTAAAAACCAGCCACCCTTTTTTTTCTCCCTTCTGCCTTAGCCTGGGTTCTCTTAACCCTAACCTTAATTTCACTTTGAGGATTTAAAAAATACAGCTCAGATGAAATCAGGGCCTCACACATTAAAACAGGAAGTTCCAGAATTCCAAACAAAACTCACCGAAGTCCACCCAATACAAAACAAAATGCTGGATGGGGCACAATGGACCTTCTGCTGGATCCTAGCACTGGGTTCAGTCTGCGGAGAAGTCCTGGGTAGGCATCTCCAGAATCCTATCACACTATGCCAAGTAAAGTCAGTGTAAGAAACATTTAATCCTGTAGAGAATTTTTATGAGTTTATGAGGAGGGGCCCCCCCAAACAGAATTATCTTCTGGAAGGTGGGCCCCTTGTAGTATAGGCTTCCCACACTACGTGAGTGTTCTAGGAATCCATCTGTATCAGTGTACCAGCTGGTGTTGTTGTGAGAGGCTGTGTTTAGCTTCAGTGAATTTTTTTTGGAAGATTCAATGCATTTGTCCATTTCATGATGGGTGATTTACAAGCACACCTGCCCACACCGTGCTGAGTGTTCAGCAGTTTTTGACCAAAAACAGCATGACCTCCCCCATATCCCATCCTGTCTATTCATCCAATATCACTGCAAATGACTTTATTTTGTCTCCCTGGATGAAAAAAAAGTCCTCAAAGGGAAATGTTTTGCCCATGTGAAAAAGGTGACCAAAAAAAAAAAAACCAGCAGGTGCACTAGAAGACATCAAAATCTCTGAGTTCAAAAACTGTTTGAGCAGTATTGCATCAAATGAAGAGTACTTTGAAGGTGGCTGAAGTTTAAACATGTAAGAATAAATGCACAATTTTTTTATAAATGAATTCCATTTTTTGGGTCCTCCCTCATAATTGAGCCAGACTGATGACAATGGCCAGGAAGCAAAACCTCAGTGAGTTGGAAAAAGTGCACCCTGTACTTTCTCTTCTTGAACTCAATTAGATTTTCTAAATTTGGGACATGTTCTTACATTTATACTACTAATAACAGTTCATTTATTATTTTGAGCCACAGAACAATTTATAAGCAAATTAAATGAGAGAGAACTCTACTATGTCTTTCTTCCTGACATTCAAGAAACTAGAATGAACTTTCATCCCTGTGTCTTTTGATTCTAATTTACATTTGCAAAGCCAGGCACAGAGACCTGTTTCTGGGCCATGCAACCTTCTTTCCTGCTGTTCTAGTCGGCCACATAATCTTACCAAACACATGCCTTACCACAGGGGGCACAACGATGCAGTGGCCGGCAAGCATATTGGCCATCGAAGCATTTTTTCCAGGCTTAAGGGAATTGAGCTGCATGACTAAGTGGTATGTACGGGTGAATATATCCGATACCAGAGGACAGAACTTAGTTATGTCAAAAGATGGCAGAGAATGCTGCCCTTTCATTGTCTTATTTTTGAAATTTTTTCCTCTTTTATTATTTATTGTCTGTGCTCATTGAGAAAGCAACAGAAGCAGAGTAGTTTCTCTGGAAAAATTATACCTGGTGATGGATGATGGCGTAATTGTGTGACTGTAAAATGCTGTACTGAGTACTGAGCTCCCTGCCAGATTAGAGAAGGAACACATGAGTAGATAAAAGCACAACAATTCTCTTTTTTCCTGAGTCTCAGGAGAAAACAATGCATATCAGCATAGATGGAAGCAAATGAGATTTGTTAAAAGAAGAAACTTAATGACGTAGCCTCAATCAGAGTAATGATTCCGAAAGAGATGACTCACCTAATGAAAGCATAAGCAAGAAAAAGTGTTGCTTTATCTTAAATTTTCTTGGTATTTTCCTGAGGTGATTTTATGCTTTAGGGAGGAGCTGGACTTTACAAAATTAGACAAAGTTAATAATATATGGTTAGATTATATTGACTGTATTTGAATATATTATTTCAATTTTCTAGGTCAACTCTCTACATTGTTCCAATGAAATGAGTTGGTTGTAAAAACTCTACTATGTGCCCTGGCTGGTGTAGCTCAGTGGATTGAGTTCGGGCTGTGAACCAAAGGGTCGCCGGTTCGATTCCGAGTCAGGGTACATGCGTGGGTTGTGGGCCAGATCCCCGGTGGGGGCCATGTGAGGGGCAACCACTCATTGATGTTTCTCTCTCTCTTTTTCTCTCTCCTTTCCCTTCTGTCTAAAAATAAATAAATAAAATCTTTTAAAAAAGTTAAAAAAAAAACAAAAACTCTACTATGTTATCAAGAAATCACTCGAAAACATCTCCATGTACTAACAGAAACTATCATGAGAGAATACATAGTGTATAGGGATATAAAATATTTTTTAAAGTATTGATAAAAAGTTTAAGATCACATAAACTACTCATATATTTAATTATCATAAGATATAATATAGAATGTGAACGTAAAACATAAATTTCATATGTGATAAAGAGAATAGATTATGAACACACAGGCATGTACTATATCTGTGATCACCTAGTTATTAAGGAATCAGGATTAGGCATAGATTCTATCTGACTTAGCCAATTTTTTAATAGTAGAATAAAGAGCTTTTTGGGAGAAAGAGGCTTATAACTCAAAATCGGCTTTTCTGAGTCCTTTTGAGTTGAACAAAAAGGGAAAACATAAAGGTCCAAAGTTACAATGCAGGTGTGTATCCAAGGTTTACTAAGAATGATTCGCTGTTGTATTTGGTTTTCTGTCCTATGTTAGGGCACAGACTTTGCCGAGAAGGCAAGAATTATCTGCAGTTTCTTCTCTGATTTAGTCAAGGCAGTGCAGAATGATGGATTAGGGGTATAGAATAGCAGTCACCAAATGCCCTTGCAAAATCAGGCAAATAGACAACATCACATTTCATTATCTGACCCTGATGAGCCGTGACATTTATATTGGGAGCAGAAATGCCAATATAATTGAAGGGTTTGGAAATAGTCCTTTGAGGAAAGGTGATGAATTATCCATTGATTCAATCTAAGGATAAAGATGGAGGAATAATACAGGAGGGGTTTGAATTCATATGCATCGTGTTCAGGAGACAGCACTTTAGCAGATTTTTAACGGCATGATCTTGGCTATTCATGTGGCTTGATGTTGGTGCTCAATATTAGAAATTTTAAAGTAGAAGAGCATAAAATGAGAAGATTGTAAAGTGGGGGTTTCCTGTGCCTGTTATAAATACTTCTGGATTTCTTCTAATTGGGAATAGTACACAGAGACCTCTGATAATTGAAGTTTTGCTTTGCAGTGAAAGGTAGTTGTGGATAGTGGTATAAATTCTGGAACTAGACATGTAGGTTTCAAATGTTAATTCCTCCCCTTATCAGCTGTGTGATCTTTTTTAAAAAAATTATTTTATTGTTGTTCAAGTACAGTTGTCTGCATTTCCCCCCCGCACCACTCCCAGCTGTGTGATCTTGAGCATAAGTATTTCACTTCTCTCTGCTCTCATTTTTCTTATTCATAACATAGGCACAGTAAAACTTACCTTACAGTTTTGTTTCAAATATGAAATGAATCAATATTGCTAAAGTATGCAGAGCATATTCTGGGACAAGTTAAGCTCTCCCTCAACATGAATTGTTATAGACATATTTTTCCAAAATGAAAATAGCTTTGTTATTTTTTTTAAGATTTTATTTATTTATTTTCAAAGAGAGGGGAAGGGAAATAGAAAGAAAGGGAGAGAAACATCAATGCGTGGTTGCCCCTCGCATGCCCTCACTGGGAGCCTGGCCCGCAACTCAGGCATGTGGCCTGACAAGGAACTGAACCTTTGACTTTTTGGTTTGCGGTATGACACTCAACCCAATGAGCCACACCAGCCAGGGAAAAATCTAATGCTCTTTGAAGACAGTATCTTCTATAAAATGTTTCCTAAGCACCTCACCCTCTTTTGAATCTCATTGCACTCTACATACATATTTCATGGTGCCCTTCATACATTTGCTTCTTCATGTAACAAATACTTATTGAATACCTTTTCTGTGTCAGGCCCCAGGTGGGGTGTGGTGTTACAGAGGTGAACAAAGAGAAACAATGCCCAGCTTTGATAGAATTTAAATCTTTAGGAAGAAAAAAAATTCATTATTCAAATAATCACATGCATACATGTACAACTTATGAACACTGGCAAATTTTACAAGGGACATCCCAGAATAATTCCTCTGAAATAAATTCATGTGTAGGATGCATCATAAACAATAATATAAACTATGCTTGCAGAGAGACTACGCATGTTATAAACCTAGTCGTTGTAGGAATAATAATCAGGAGGAGAGAGGAGGGTGTGAAGGAGGAGGATAGAAGGAACGAATGTAAAAATGCTAAGATATTCTTTTGTCAAAGAGAGGAGAGTGAGTTGTCTAAATTTAAATAGTTTGAAAAATAATCCCAATGCCTTCAAAGTTTTCATACATATTTTTCTTAATCCTAGAAAGATCTTTTTCTAATATAGTATGTTGTGGTTATATAAAATTTAATAATTTTATTTTATGTTATCTTTTTCTGTTAACATCAATTACAATAAATTTTATAATTTTAAATAAAAATAAAAGAAACACTTGAATTTTTAGAAAGTGTTTTTTTCATTTCCTCCCCTCTCTTCCCCATTCCCCTTCTTTCTCTCTCTTTCCCAACCTACTTATCATAACACATTCTTAGAATGATGTCTGGAATCATGTTTGCCTAATGTTTTCTTTCTGGTAGTGCAATCATAAAATTGTTAATTTTGCTTTCATCATTGTTCTTTCCTTTATATGTCAATTATTTAAGGTAATATATGTCAGTTTTTTAGAAAAGTGGTTTTGTTAAGAAATAGAGATTGAGATGGAAGCAAGTGTGACAAAATGTTATACCAAAAGCTCCCTTGAAATTTGTCTTGAAGATTAAACATGATGTACATAAAGTGCTGGGCACGAAGCCTGAACTACAGTGAGTGCTCAGTAAGGTGACTGTAACTCGGGGTGAATTATCGTTTGTGATGGATACTGAGTTTAGGTGAGGCTTCCATGGAGGTGATGGCTGACCCAATTTGGAGCACTGAGAGCCAAGATGGTAATTACATCCATGGAGAAGTTCAGAGAATAAGGACAAGGTTATAAAATAGTTTAATGGAATGGGTATGAGAAGGAAAAGGAAGCAGAGAAAAATAGCATGTTGGGGGAAGCTTACTTATAAACGGTTTCAGTGATGACTATTGTTTATGCCAAAGAGGACCGGTAGTGGTCTCTACTGTACTGCTCTGTGTTCAGTGATTTGCATTCTACATTTTACTAATATTCTCTGTTAAAGAGGTCTTTCACCCAAGGTTTTATACTGTAACCTCCTATTTTTTCTTTTAATTCTTTTATAGATTTGTTTTTTACATTTAAGTTTTAAATCCATCTGTAATTGTATTGTGATTATGCCAAAAGAGTTATAACTTTATTTTTTCTAAGTGGGTAACCAATTGTTCCACTGTTATATTTTAAAATAGTCATACTTTTCTCATTTACTTGAAATTCCACTTTTGTTATGGTAAGATTTCCATATTGTTGTGGTCATTTTCCATATACATATATGTGGTATGGTTTGGACTTGTATTTTGTTCTATAATCAATTTGTTTACTGCCTTGCCAATATTACTTTTGATTACTACAAATTTGTATAAATCTACATAGAGCTAAAGGTAAATTAGATCAGATTTTTTCTTTAAAAAACGTAAAACTGGCACAACTCAGTAGTTGTTCATATGCTGACGGTGAGAAAGAGAGAAGAGTGAAGGATGACACCCAAGTATCTCGGTTTTTTCCCAGTTGGAGGGATGATAGCCCCATCAAAGGAAAAGAGAAACAGGAGAAATAAAGAAACAGGAGGAAGAGGTAGTCTGTGGGGAAGGGTCAAATGTAACATGGTGCATTGGAGACTTCTGCAAGATGTGCAAGTTACAGCCAAAGACACAGATCCAGGAGTCATCAAAAAGAGGTTGCAATTAAACTCAGAAGGATGAATGAAATGATTCCAGGAGAGTGGAATGAAAGCAGTGGCTGCAGTGGTCTTCAGTATGATTCCTCACGTGGCTTCCTTTTGTAGCTGATGAAGTTTTCATTGTAGCAGCGGGGACAGGTTCCTGGGCAAGCCTTAACTTATTGGTGCAGCCTCTGCCCATTGCTATGGGTCTTTTTAGTCTCCAGACTTGGGTTCATAAACCCTGGAAGATTTTCTTACATTGTATTGTTTTGAAAATTTGCCGTCTTCAATTTGCTCTATTTTCTTATTTCAGAAATATTAGTTGGGTGTAGGATCTCTTAGGTGATTTTCACTGTCTTATCATTCCTAGAATACTTTGTTTCTCTCTTTAAAAAAATTCTACTTTCTAGGAGCTTTTCCCATATTTATATTCTAACCCTTCCATGAAACCATCTGTTTAAGCAATCCTGTTTGTAATTTGTATTAGTTATTTCTTGTCTCTGATTCTTACGTTATCATGACATCTTTTTCTTATTATATAGAAGCACTATTTTCTTAAATCTCTCTTAGGGTAATAATTAGAAGTATTAAAATTTTTTCTCCAAATTATGTTTTATTTGGGCTCATTTTGTCTCTTGTGTGTGTCATGGGCTCTCTCTTTCAAGGCAAGTTTTCTTCCGATGCCTGATGACCATAATCATCTTTTCATTCAAAGTCAAGGGGTAAAAAAGCTGAATGAGCTCTGACTTGCATTTTGCTTTATGGTGATGTGGTTTTGAATTGACAGTTTTATTTGAGATCAGAACAGGCCAGATTGTAGAGGTCTTTTGTCAGGAACTATTACTATTTTCATTTCTGTACTTATTTTAGTTTTTAGTGAAGAGTCCTCAAATATTTCCCTGTGGCAGAGATGCTTAACTACTTGGTGGACACTTTTTGGGGAGGAAATGAAAAAAACACTTTCTAAAAATTCAAGGATGGGTGACTACAAGTAGTGGCGACTTCTATGTAGAGAGAGACTTACAGTTGTCGCTCCTATTGTCAGTTTCCCATTTCACTCCTATCCTTTTTCCTGAACTCACTGTACTTCCTGTTTTAGAATTCTGAGCCTTTTTGGTTATACAAGGTCCTCTCTCTCTCTCTCTCTCTCTCTCATTTATATCCTTTCTAGACACCTCAAGTTATGGTATACTTGACTCTATTTCATATTAGATATTACTTTATCTGTCTGACTCCTATAAATTTGTTGAAATTTGTTTTCTGATGACACTCTTTTAGTTCTTTACTACCATTATGTTTTTATATTTTTCTCTGCTTTAATGGTATCTGAGATGCAAGAGGTAATAGACGTGCAAGATGGTAATATATGACCATCTTAGGGAAGCAGAAACCACTCTAGAAATTTCACACAGGACAGTACAAACACAAGTATTCAGAAGCTTACAGTTTTTCCAAGACCTTGGTGTTAGGGAATCAGGAAAACTGCTACTAGAAATCAAGAAACAAGGAAGTGCAAACTGCAGACAGTTGCCACCAGTGTTTTCAGATGCCCACAGCACAAAAATAGGCAATTCTTAACAAAATTCTTAGTGTTTTATCGGTTTTGTCAAATGCATAATATCATGTATCTACCATTACAGTGCCGTGCAGAATAGAGAAAGCACATTTTATTGAATATATATATAAATGAATGACAATGCCCGAATAGATAGATAGAACTTCTGCTTTCATAGATGTTCTAGTTTCCAAAAGAGGCCAGAAACAATGCACTGGTATGGGTGCTACCTTTCCCACAAAACTATATATAGAGATGTATGTAATTTAAAAAAATATTTATTTATTTATTTTTAGAGAGAGGGGAAGGGAAGGAGAAAGAGAGGGAGAGAAACATCAATGTGTGGTTGACTCTCATGTGCCCCTCACCAGGGACCTGGCCCGCAATCCAGGCATGTGCCCTGGCTGGGAATCAAACTGGTGACCCATTGGTTTGCAGGCTGGTGCTCAATCCACTGAGTAGTTATATACCAGCCAGAGCAGATATATGTAATTTTTTTTTAAGATTTTTATTTATTTATTTTCAGAGAGAGGAGAAGGGAGGGAGAAAGAGCAATGTATGGTTGCCTCTCACATGGCCCTCATTGGGGACCTGGCCCGCAACCCAGGCATGTGCCCCAACTGGGAATCGAACTGGGACCCTCTGGTCCCCAGCCCACGCTCAATCCACTGAGCTACACCAGCCGGGCCAGATATATGTAATTTTTGACATAAAGTTTTGACTTAATATAACTACCTAGAGCTCTAAAACAATATATAATTATAATTTGGGATTTATTTTTCTTCATAAAAATAAACAAGTAGAATTTTCATACTGTGGTGTTATCATTTGGCATCTGTCTTATGGATGACAATGCTGCCTTACATTTTTTTTTCTGTAAATGTTGGCAGTATAAACTGTTTTTTATTGCATTTTAACCATAAAGTTGCAGATGTTATTATAGGGGTATTCTAACTTTTATGATCTTTCTTGTCAATTCTCATTTAGCTTCCTTCCATAGAAGAGCTTCATATGGAAATACTTCTTAGCAGTTCTAAATTCTATGTCATCTCTTCCTCCCCAGGGGACAAGAGTATAGATCACATTTTCTGGAGATATTACTTTCATTCATATATATATACACACATGTGCACACAGACATATATACATTTATACATGTGGGTAGACTTTTCACAATAGCAGTGCTAAAATTCAAAACAAAAAGATGAACATTTTCAAAAGCATAATAATTCTTAAGGCAATGTTTTCATTTAACTTTGAAGGCTTATTTTTTTTTCACTTCTCATCATTTTGATTTGAAAGACCACTTATAGAATAGTATTCATCACAACATAAAATGAATAGACCAAATGCAAAAAAAATAAGACCCAGAGTTTAGTACACTATTCATTTTTATCATAAGCAGAGCTTAAGTGATTCTAAGAAGAAACAGGAGTGAGAGTAATCAACATAGTTTAAAATGCTCAAAACTTTTGTGATATATTCAGGGCCCTTTAAAAATCTCACTGTTTTTTTTCAAGTATCCTTTAAACATCAGTTTTTGGTACCTTGCTTTTCTATGGATTTTGTTAACCTGAAGGTCAATCAAAATAGTGTATTTTATTGGCATTTTTCTACACTTTCAATAAAGGATTTAAAACCAACAAACTATAAAGCAGCAGATTTGGAGAATCTTATTTTCTCTCCAGAACAGTCATATTACATAAACGTGTTATATACAATTTTACGGGACTGTCAACTCTTCTGTATATACCAAGGTTAAGTTCTTCTTCTTGTTAACATGATTGCTGTCACTTGTAAATTGTGTGCCAAACACAGAGACAGGAATTATAGAACTTCTCTCTGAATATGGCATCTATTTTCTTAAAATAAAAAATTGTTTCAGTCATAAGTACCTATATCCAAACTTCATTTACATATACTCTAGTTAGCAAAGTTAACAAAACACTAGAGATAGAAATTCAGTATCATATTTATATTAATTAGTAATTTAACTCAGTATTTATCGAGTGCTAGGCACTGTGCCAGTCAAATAATGCACATTCTCTGTCCTCCAAGACCTGACAGCTAGCCAACGAGAGAGACCAGCAGAACAAGAACAAGAGCAAAGGAGCAACACAGCACTCTAAGTGTGAGGCAGGGACAGCTCCGCAGGCTGGGAAGCACTAGCGAGGATGCTGAAGAGGAAGGAAATGAGGCGGAGCTTCTGAGAGGAAGTGTTGCTAGATCTGAGTATTGAAGTATGTGAACGATTTATTCTGGTTGATATGGAAAAGATCAAAGAAGAAAGTCGTAATTTTCGGGGGGCGGTAGCAAAGAATGTATATTGAAATCACAGATGTTGTAGATAAGGTCAGGTATGTGGAGGAATCCCAGTATTTTAGTGTTGCTGAAGTGAAACAGCTATGAGTCATGGAGTAAGAGAGATGAGACTGAAGGGATTGCTGAAGGGGATCTGATCAAAGTGAATATTCCCATAGGCTGTGCTAGAGGCAAGACAGGTAGGGAAGGAAATGAAGTATTTGTGTTTTTCAAAGATCGCTTTGTTGAATAGATTTCAGAGGCAAAAGACAAACTAAAATGTTGTTTTAATAGCTAAGGTAAGAGATAAGAGCCTGCATAAAGGTAGTAAGAATGAAGAGAAGGTAAATTAAATTAAAAAACAGAAAGCAAAAATCAGTGTGACTTGGTGACTATTTGGATGTAGAGAATGAGAGAGAGAAGAATCAGGAATGATTTCCATTTTTCTAGCTTGTTTTCCTGGGTGGATGTTTGGACTCTCCAGTGAGATATTGAAATAGAAGAAATAGCTACTCAGAGGAGGAAGGTAGTAAGTTAAATTTGAACACGTTGCCTTTGAGGTTCCTGCGAGACATGCAGGTTGCTGAGACCATAGGCTTGGAGGTGTACAGTTTGCAGCTGGAGGCACATGTTTAGAAGTCATCAGATAAAAGTCGCTGTTAAACTTGTAAGGCTGATGACATTATGAGGACGCAATAGGCTGGAATCCCAGCAAAACTAAATGTTAATAGATGGGTGAAAGAAGACCACTGTAGAATGTTCTAGGTACAAGAAGATATCTTCCTGGAATCACAGGATCATTTTGGACAAATTTTTGTTGTCAAGTTCTATTGATTCCAAAACCACTCTTCTAAAATTTTTCATGACTAAATGCCACTTGCGTAGTTTAGGCCTATCAGTCACACGAGCTTTCAGATGCCACACTGAAGATGATCTATATGAATTTATGTGAAGATTAAGTATATCCTACCACATGTATTTTGCTACTTCTCAAGTTTTAAACCCTATGGATACTTGCTGGATTGAGTATTGGTCTTTATTTCTATCTCACATAACATCGTCACTGATAGTCTGGCTTGTTAGAGCTTTTACCTTCATCATCTACATGCCTCTTAGTTTCCAGTTTCTCCTGTGCAGAGACTTTTGTCTCATGAAATATAAGTTGACATTCAATTACCTAAGTTATAAAAGAACTCAACATTTTATTAACTTTAATACATGGTTTAAATCCCAATTCTAACACAATTATTTATATATGTATGAAAATTCCTTTCAGTTCCTATTATTAGATAATGGGATAGGTTTCCTAGTAACATGCTAATTGTGCTATCCAGAGAAATCTTTAGGTTACATAAACACTGATCTTGAGTAAAGTGGTATAATTTCACCAGAGACAGTAAGTTATAATAATATGAAGACCAGAACTTCGTGTGTGCACATGCATGGGAGCACACACGCATGCTGATTTCTATGTGCAAAACGTTGATTGCCAAAGGTAGTTGTGAGTAGAAAGTCACAGGTTGCAGAAGCTGATAAGGACACTTTATTTTAAAGATATGGAAACTCAGGCCCAGAAAGACAACTAGAATTCTGCCCAAGATTGAGAGCAGAATGCAGAACTTGAGACTCTTAGTTTTTCTTTTGAAATATATCATTGTGTTTTCAAATTATAGATACACGAAATCATAGAACAAGAAGAAACTCTGTGATTAGCCAGAGTTTACAGCACATCCCCCCTCCCCCTCCAAAGGCTAAAAAACTCTGCCGTCTCTTTTCCACAGGAACTGTGTTTAGCACAAAAACTGATCACTGTGTCTACCCAGGATTTTTTTGACAGATTATGTTGTTTCTGCTGTTTCCTCTCTTTCTCTGTCTCTCATGACAAACATCTGAGCAGTGTCTCGGTACAAACTTCTGTTTGGGATAGGTGCTTCTGATTCTCAGTGCAGCCTACAAGCCTTGGAAAAAGATGTTGCTCACAAACATTAACAGGAAGAGTGAATGAGTAAATCAATAAATAAATGGGCCCAGACTAGAAAAGGTGTATTACAAGTATTAGTGAGAGGCAATTATAAATTAATGAAGTAATTTCTAATTTGAAATGCAAACAAATTGGATATAATTTATAAATCTTAAAATTTTCTGTAAAGAACTAGTGCCTATAAAATGGAAATAACAATATTCTTCTTTATTTCTCCATTGAAATGTTATGAGCATGGTTTGGAAAAATATTCAAGTTAGCCTTTTAGTTCTACACTTTATACATCTATTAAAAATGAATTTATAGATGCTAAACATTTAAACTCATAATGATTGTAGTATTCTCTGATTACCTAAATTTTAGGATTTTATAATGGCTTATTCTCTCCCTGCCCCTAAACACAAGGTAGTGTAATCACGTGTGTATTCTTAGTTTGGCTTTGTGCTGTGATGTAGAACCGTATGTACTGTCCTATTTGAATTAATCCAGCATGCAGTTAATTGGAATGTATGGGAGTCTTCTGGTCTCTGATAACATTTCACAATAAGTTGCCATCCTTGCAGCCAGAGATGACATTAAAGCTTATTATAAAATAAAATATTTAGAAAAAATATGCATTTTGAATTTTTATGTATTTCATGTTTTCCTCATCTCTCCTTACCTTACCCCTACCCTCAAAGGCATGAATAAAATTCGAAGACCATTTGTAAACAAAACACAATTTGATTTGAGTAAAGCTAGAGACCCTAATGTGTCCAAGTCAGGGTTCATTTACTATGTTTAATTTATCCCCATAGAGGCCTGTGAGGACGTGAGGGTAACTAGGCAACAGAAGCCTTTGTTGGGTCTTGTGGGACAAGAGACAACACTGACTTCAGTGATAGGTCATGAAGGAGACTCAGGACTTGTTAATTTTTCTTTATAAAATTCCGTGAATTTTTTAAATCCCCCATTGTTTTTAAAAAGATTTCGAAGGTATGATTACATATACCTTTTTTGATATATTCACATTAATTTGCAGAGAAGAGTTGAGTAAATGATTTGGTTAATGACCTGTGTAAATTTACCAGCACTTTTTACTACTCATCAGCCGCCCTGTTCCAGCTATTGTGATTCACTCTGCTGATGAGCTCACGTCCTTTTTTTCTAATATAGGAATTACCGTATTTCAGGAGACCCGATGTTGCTAAAATTAAACAAAAATTCCTCTTTGTGCTAACTCATAGGCACTGATTAGTGGGTCCTCACACTTTTATGTGCTGCGTGTCTGTAAAGAGTGTGTGCCTGAATTGTAGGGCATTTGCTCATGGAACCAGTGACAACATATTATTTGAAATATTTAAACAATGCTTACCTTATGAGTTTGCAGTTGATTTCTCTTATTCTTAAAAAAATAATTATTTTTTCAGGAAACTAACAAAAACCTGTAAGGTTCACATGAATAGATTCACTTGGTGCATATCAAACAAAAACTAATATACTTCCAAGTAATGATGAAGGATGAGAACTGTAATATATCTAGCCAAACTATTTTAAAACACATCTGTCAATGTCTATGTATTTGGTAGCTGTTAATTCTTTAGACCTTAGGAAATTGAAAAGGGTGTAATTAATTTTACTGTTGTGTGACTTTAAAATTCACAGTTTGAATATCTGGGAATGTTCTAGTGGCACCGGTAGAAAAGCCATGGCAGGGATGTCAGACAACAACAGGTTTTCTCGTGCCAGGCCCCATGCCCAGGAGGCCCCATGATGTCACTTAGCTTCTATTAGCAATACAGTTGTTGGAATAAGCTTTTCTGGGTCCCTCCCAAGAACTAAGTTAGCTGCTTGAGATGATTGGACCCACTTTGTTGGGGAGCAGATGTGCCACATAGACTTCTGCCATTGAGGACAGCCCCACTGCATTGTTTTTACAAATCTAACTTATTATATGGACTATCACATTGGTTTAAAAATCCATAAGTACCTCTAGATTGCATTGTTATTTGAGATGGTTGAATAAGACTCAGTTTAACCTGACAGAAGGCAAAGGGGTTTATAGTCACACAGAGTTTTGCTCCTGGTTGTCACGGTGAGTCTCAGTGTGAACACGGGCAGGTCCTTTAACTTCTCTCAGACTTACTCATCTGTGAAATAGAGATAATAATCTCTTCCCCAGAAGGCTAAAATAAGGATTTAATACAATAGTGTATGTGAAAATACCTAGCAGAGGGTCTGCCTCCAGTACATGCTCAGTAAGCTACAACCAAGGCCGAGAACGCACTCAGTATTCTCAAATATGCACAGTGTGGTCTTTCAGACCGCTGTCCAGAGGCCACGTGGAACACTCTCAATCCAGAAAGGGAAGGGTTATGCAGCCCTGATGTTCAAGTTTTTGAATATTTTAAATATCACCCTTAATCATTCCCATCTGCTCAGAAAGTGAGAGAGACAAATGGCTACATAATGCATGTAAAGTGCCTACTGTAATGAATAGCACACATTAATTATAGCTATGATCCTAACTTTTATTACCACCTATAGTAGACTGGATAATGGCCCCAAAAGACATTTATATCCATAGTGCTGGAACTTGTGAATATATTATCTTATATGGCAAAAGAAACTCTGCAGATGTGATTAATTTAAGGATCTTGAGATGGGGAGAAGATCCTCAATTAACCAGGTGGGGTCTAAACGTACCATGAGAGGGCTTCTAAGAGAGGCAGGGAAGTGTGAGATGTGACAAGAAAAGTAGAACTTGCTGAGATATGGCCATATGCCAAGGAATGGTAGCCTCTAGAAGCTGGGAAAGGGAAGAACGGGTTAACAAACCCCCACCCCCGCTCCTCCGCCCAGCATCTCCTGGAGGAGCCAGGCCCGAGACAGCTTGATGTTAGCACTGTAAGACTAATTTGGGACTTCTTACCCTTGGAACTGTAGGAGAACAGAGGCGATGGGAAACAAATACACATGCTGTCTATAACCTTATTCCAACACTTTTGAACTCTTTACCATCCCAGGAATCACCCTTACCTGCATGCTTCTTGCCGCTGCGCATGCGCTTCCTCTCCATTCCTCTCCACCTGCCATTGTATTGCCTTCTCACTTCTCTTTCCAGAAAATGCTGACTGACCCTCTGAGAGAGAGAACAAGAACTCATAAGATATATCCTGCTAGTGAGGAAAGGAGTCCTGAGCTCCTTTGAAACCTTGTAGTTCTTTATCTATAAAATAAAAACAAAAACAAAACCTTGTAGGTTTTCTTTTGATCATGAAAAGGACTCTGAGCTAACAGTATGCATTATTTTTATTTCATCCAAGAACTACACCGTAGAAATAGTTTTATTGGAGAAAAATAAAACTAGGAGCAAACTGTTTCTTTTTCCCACATGTCTCCTGCCAAGTTTGTGTCTGTGCTTTCGTTTGGCCACACTGCATCTACAAATTGTATTGACGGCTGTGATCTGACATGGCCCTTTGACTCATCCAGATGGTTTGAAAATGCTCCTGTCCGGAAAAGCCCACGCCAGTTTTCAACATGCTAATGGGAAGAATCTCTAAGTCCTGAGGGTGTCGTCAAGAAGGAAGGGCACATCTGCCTGTCAGGTGGATGAAATTAATTAATACCAAGGTTAATGGCTAAGGATACGGCAATTACTTGACTTTTAACAGTGATATTGTATAGCTAGCTAAGTACCATTCGCTCTTCATGATGATGAAAAATTCACAACATAAAATCCATCATTTTATTCACTCTTTTGGAAAGTATATTTTGAATTTCTAGAAGTATAACAGTGGTGGGATAATCAAGGCATCTTCCTTCCTATAGAACCAGTACCATTGACTTTTGAAGAGATATTTGAATAGCTTTCCTTTGGAATTCTTACTACAAAGCTCTTCTAAATCCACAACGATCATTTATTAGGTGGTTACCAGACATGAGAGAGAAAATGCTGGAGATTTCTGTGTTTCAGTTTTCAGTATACAACCCAAGGAAGAATTTTGACAGTGAAGGAAACGCTTATAGTTTCTCAAGGAAAATTAATGTTTTCCTAAAAGCTGCACAGATAAGAGGTGAAATACTTTACCAGTGACATGTAGATCTCAGTGAGAATAAACACATTTAAAAGTGTATTGGGAGAGAGACTGTGTGCAGCCCTAGACTCAGACATTAATTTTGCCAGATCTGGAGATGACTTTCCATCACAACGGCACTTTCAGGAAAGTCGGATGATGATACAAAGATGTTTTATTTGGTAGTAACAACCATGGCTTCACCATAGAATGATGCCATCCTAAGTTTTATGTTGACTTATCTGCAAAGACAAAGATTTTGAAAAAAGAACTGAAGTTCTTCAAAATATGCGGTATGGATTTCAAAGATGGATCTAGTTTTTCTGTTTTGAGGAGTTCTGTGCAGCAACAAAGTTTCACAAGTTTATGCAATATCTTTTGCTTTACATCCTCACCTAAAAGGACCCATTACAAAGTAGCGAAAGAAGGAATAATATTTTTAAACAACTATTCAATGGAAATCTCTATGGGAGGTGTTTTGCATATGTTATCTCATTTATTTCTCATAGTTATTTTATTTAATATATTATCCTCCACTGTACAGTTAAAGGACCCATCTCAGAGAGATTTAGAGATTACCTAGAAGGAGTAGGATTTGAACACATGTCTGTATTGTTCCAAAGCTCATAATGCATTTTTTATATGACACCAAAGTAACATATGAGAATGAACATCTTTCCTATTTAAAGCAAATTAGTCTTTAAACTGTCTTACTCTTTTTAGTCTAAATGCCTTAGAAAATGGAGTGTTTTGAGGTCCTCAAGGAGAAGTTAAAACATAATATTGTAATGCTACAGATAAGGACATTATAAAGAAGTAGAAATTACATTGTTTTACTACAGTAAAAAGCCTAAATTATTCAGTGTGACTATACTCATCAGTAAGACGAGATGAACCAGTGTCAACCTTCCACAGGTAAAAGAGAAATAGGTTTGTGTTCTCTCCAGTACATCATTAATTCTATTGTTTATTATCTTTAAGAGTCAACATTTTTTCTAAATACAGCTTCATATATACAAAGATTTTACTGTATTTCCCTAAATTGCTAAATTCTTCTATTTCTAAACTTTTTAAAAGCATAATTTATAGCATTGCTCACTAACTAGCTGATAATAAAATGCTCCCTTATAGCCTCTCCAGATAATAGACAGAGAATAAAGCTGATTTTCATTATAAGAATACATGATTTCCTTCAACTTCACTGATATATGATATTTTCATTATAAGAATATATGATTTCCTTCAACTTCACTGATAATCTATCACACAATTTTTCTCTGTATATAATTTGACCATTCTATGAGCTGAATAATTTCAGTTTTATTAACTTGTAGTGAATGATAGATTGTTTCTCTCTCTTTAATTATAAGACATACTTTTTGCTTTTATCTAGCTTCATTATAGATACAAATTTGGTATAATTCAAATAGGTATTTTGATAGTTAAATATTTTTACCATAACTATCTTATAGTCTTTTAAATGTGTACCTTCAATAAAAAGCTTGGTGGTTTAGCAGCAAATACATAAACATTTTTTTCACGAGGCAGGATTAGCTGACTGAAACACACTTCAGTTTTGATTCAAAGATAGATTGAGAAGGAGAATGAATGTGTAAATTATCCCTGTTCAGAATTCCCACAGCAGCCACAGGCTTGCAGCAGCTTTTGGGCTCCTGCATTTCCCTGGTTCCCGTTTTCGTTTACTGTGCAATGGCAGGATGTGACTGGGAGTGATGTGGCGGGGAAACAAAGGAGAGTAAACAGCCTCTACAAGGTTTAATCTCCTTTAAGATCTGTTTGCCACATGAAAGATCTGTGAGAAAATTTGTGTTCATTAATTAATGTTTGTTAAATAGAAGTCTTCTTCTAGTATCTCGGGAATAAAGCAGACTTTCTTTAATCACGAGTAATAATTTTCCCTACCCATTTCTGCAAATAAATTTCAAAATATGCTGAAGATATCAAGGAAGATACATATCCTGCAATATAAAGAAATATTCTCTTTTTCAGAAATAAAATGTAAATAGTTCTGAATTGTCTACTGCATTTTCATGTTCTACATTATTCTATATCCCTTTTTGAAAAAATACTGAATTTTAAGATGTCACATTGTCTATGAGTGAAATCTGATGGTGGAATGTGTTTATTTTAAAATTACATAGGTGTTCAAAGTTTGGTTTATGCTAACTTCAAAATGTGACTAGATATTTTTCATCTGAGTGTAGGCATGAATGTTTTACTCGAAGTGTCTGGTTTGGAGTTTTCTACTACTATCCCTGGGTATTAACAAACTCTTTCAGCACAGTTTGGGAAGACGTGTGGTTAGGGCTTTAGCATATGGGAATTAATTAGATCAATTGCTTTTGAATCCTGACTAATGCTTTAACCAAGCACTTTAAACATTAATGGTTGATGATTGGAATTATTATATACCCCACGTTAATGGTCTACGAGCTTCTTGGTGTGTATGCCTGGTTTCATTAGGGATCTTAGGTAGCCAGAAATGGAAAATAATATTCATTCGTAGCTTGAGAAGTTTTCACATCACGAGGATGTTACTGGGACCACCATACCATCACTATCACATGCACAACTCATCTGTCACATCCTCACTGTCACCACCCCTGCCACAAACACTTCACCCTCATCTAAACGTCAACAATCCCCTTCAATTTACTTAAATGGTACTATAGTGGCCTATCCATTAATAAAATTTTAATTTAATGGGAAGGACTGGTATGTACCCAACTAGTTTTGCTAGAAAGTACAGTATGTGCAATATACTAAAATACAACTATCAACTACAATAGATGCTTAGAGGGAGAGAGCAATCTGATGGGAGGGACTGCAGATGATTTCATGGGTAAGTTGCCATATGTGTGGCCTTGAGAGAAAGGCAGGGGTTTATTCACTCAACAAATCATCATGTATAAAGTACCAAAAATGCGGAGATAATGGAAGGGCATTCTGGGCAGAGATACTACTGAGAGCAAAAATGAGAAGTGAAACAGGTAGTGAAGCTATTTTATAGTGTTAAGTCATGAAGAGTTTTTAATGCAAAAAAAATTGTGGAAGGAAAGTGATTGAGGCTTATAAAGTATAAATACCTATCAAGGGCATTTTATGGAGTATGCTCATTTTTATGCTAAGAGATTGCGATTACTTTCTGTAGTCGGTGGTAACCATGGAAGGTTCTGAGTTGGGAAATGAAATAAATAGTTATGATTTAGGGATAGATTGGAAGTAGGGAACAATTATACTAAGCAAGACCAATTAGAAAAGATTAATGACAGTTTAGGCAAGTAACGAGGGAGCTCTGACTCAAGGTGTTGACTGTAGAACAAAGGGACCAACTTGAAGAATTTACCAAGGTACTTGTTTAAAGAGGAAGGGATAAAACACAGACCATAGAGAAAAGAGGCAAAGAGAATTCTTTGAAGGATGCCATCCTGCCAGAGATAAAGAGCCGAGCAAGAGGGTTTGGCTCTGAGGGAGGATGATGTGTTTGGGCTGGCGGAGCATGAGAGATGAGAGAAATATTTAAGGATCCTCTGCTTAGAAATGAATGACAGTTGAGGCCATGTTATCAGAAAGAATACAGAGCCCAGATCTTCAGAATTTTCCCATTCTTTTCCATATTCCAAACAACAGAGAGACCAAAGTTTTAATCCAGATTGTTTGGTGGCATAAAGTACAATACAATATTTCTTTAGTATCATGTGTTTTATTTTTTAAATATATGTAGATTCTTCATTCTACTTTACAATCTAGTCATACTTAAATTTATTCCTGATTCATTCATTAATAAGTTCATGCTATATTGAGATTCATTTATTTAAACAACATTTTTTTTCTGAGTGCCCAGCTGGCGTGAGACACCATGTCAGGCACTAGGGCTATGCCTGTGACTAAAACAGACAAAGCCTATCTTGGAGCTTACAGTCTAGTAAGAGGCAGACAGACAACAGGCAGGTAATTCAGTAAATGGACAAGATAGTTCCGAAGGTAAATACTATGATGGAAGCAAACATAATGATAAACTCAAGAGTGGTGGGGGAGTGAGAGCTGTAGTCAAAGAAGCTTTAGAATAACTAGGAGGATATAGTTGAGCTAAGAGCTGGGGGACAAGTCACCTGGGCAAGGAAAAATCATCTGTGTAAAGACCTTCACACGTGAGGAAGCTACTATGGAGAGTAAAAAGAAAGCAAGGGAGTTATGGTACAGAATGAAGTTGAAAGAGTGAGCCAAGAAGTGGATTTTATTTTAAATGCCACAGCAAAGTATCAAGGGCTTTAAGCAAGGGGATTAACGATTTGATTTCAATTTTGTAAATGATTCCTCTTCCTGCTGTGTGGAAATGGGTTGTATGGGGCCAGAGGTAAAAACTAGAAACATAGGTAAAGGAAATGGCTGAAGGATGCATGCTGGTGATGATCAAAAGGTGACCCCCTAGATTTTATTCATTGAGTTTCTCTCTTTCATGTATAACTGAACTGAATTAAGACAACTAATTATGTACATTGGGTTCAGCATATTTTTTCTTCTCTATCTTTTGTTATTTTTAAACAAATCTTCTTTTATTTGTTTTTATTCTATTCTTTTCTTTGAAGTTTTTTTTGTTGTTGTTGATACACAGTTGTCTTCATTTTCCTGCCACTACTTCCTCCCACACCCTACTTCCCACCCTCAATCCTTCTCCCCTTTGGCTTTGTCCATGGGTCCTTTATACATGTTACTTGACTTGATCTTTCCCCTTCTTTCCCCCATTATTCCCCTCTTCCCTCCCCTCTCATCACTGTCAGTTTGTCCTTTATTTCCATGTCTCTGGTTATATTTTTCTTGCTTGTTTTGTTGATTAGGTTCCACTTATAGATGAGATCATAGGTATTTGTCTAAAGACTTTATTTATTTATGTTTAGAGAGAGAAGGAGGGAAGATGAAAGAGAAGAAGAGAAACATCAGTGTGTGGTTGTCTTTCATTTGTCTCCAAATGGGGACCTGGCCTGCAGCCCAGGCATGTGCCCTGACTGGGAATTGAACTGGCAAGCACTGGTTCACAGGCCGGCACTCAATCCACTGAGCCACACAGGCCAGGGCTCTTCTCTGTCTTGGTGTTGCCTTATTCTTAGGAAGAAAATTTGCAAATATCTGTCAGTACTCGGAAAAGACATGAGGCGTGTACAGGGAATCCAATGGGAGAAGCAAGCCAGAATCACACATGAAAGGGTAGTGTCATGTGGCCAGGCTGCTTTCACCAAAAATCTTAATGAATTCATTGACTTGCTGAGCTGTTGACTCACTTGTCTATCATGGAGTGGACGTAGGGAGTCTCTGATCCACTGGTTAGTTTTTTATACTCTTATGGAAATATTCAGAAAGGCCATTTTTAATTAAGAAATATGAATAATAATCTTTGTTTTGTGACTAATGCTGTAGTTTTTGTCACATGTAAATGAACTGAGCCTCAAATGATTCACATTCTGATATCTCCATTGAATTCTCAAACTTCTGCCCCATGTTACAATTTGTCACACTCTATAAAAACCATCACCACAGTTTTCTTCTGCAATAATTGAGTAAGGATTTTCAGACCTAGGGTGGGAAAAAATCTGCTAAATAAACAAACCCGTGTGATTCACAATTTGTTATAAGTGTGAACAGTAAATTAACTCATAATATTTAGGATTTTTGTTTGTTTTTATCATGATCTCTGTTATTTCCATGGGCATAAACAAACTTATAGCTAAATTAGAAAACTAACCATGAGTATTGTTTTTTTTGTTTGTTTGTTTTAGCAAGAGTGCATCTAGGTATCTAGGTAGTAGTGAAAGCTTTCTAAGTCTCTTCTCATTTTATTACAATTTTATCTAAAATAATAGATATCAATAATACTACACTTTTAAGGTCACGCAGTTTTACTAAGTTATTGAACACCCTGAGAAAAATCAAGGAAATAGTGTCCCAACTTTTGAAGTGTTCTCTTGGTAAATGTGAGCACTGTGAGGACAGGGCTACATCTGCTTTGTTCAGAGCACATCTCCAGGATCTAGCATAGCCATTCACACAATAGAAGCTCAGAACTACTTTTGGATGAATTAATGAAGTGATTGGTTGCTGGAGTCGGGGGCATACTGTTTTTCATCCATACTAGTGCTTCCAAAGGTTCGCTTCATATAGATGTAAATCTGACATTTTTCCTGGTTAATAGCATGCTAGCTAAAATGCTTAAATCTTGTTGACAATTTCTTTGCCAGTTTTACTTTTAAGTGCTTAGGCAAATAACAGGCCTTGATAGACTACATTGTAAGTATAGATGACTAATAAAGTAGTTATACTATTTATATCTGTGTTTTTATCCTAATATTAGATAAAAACCCATTTTATCTTTAGATTCTTGATTATTCAATGGTGCTTTTCCTAGTAAAAATAAACCTTATCATCTCAACTGCCTCTTTGGAATCAAAACAGATTCAACCTCCCCAGCCATGCTGTGTACCACCAACCTGCCCGTGTCTCCGTTCTTACTCCCACGCTGATTTGAAAGTAATCTTGATGATGCTTCAAGCAATTTTTTCTCTGCTTGTTTGATTGTGCTTTTGAAGCATTGCACATCACCAACATTTCTCTCTCTTGCTTTTTAACTTGCAGACTGTTTTCAAAATTGGTTAAAATGTTAGATAGTTAATGAGGTGTTTTCATGGAGCTATTTTCTCAGGATTTTCAACTCAGTGGCTAACAAGTTAGGCTTATTTGCATCTCCCCAGTGATTAAAAACCTAAATTTTAAATGAGCATTAAAACACACCTGACAAATTTGTAGCCAACTGCAGTACTCACTTGTTGTAACTGAGGTCTGTGCTATGTTGTTCTGAGCCACCAAATTCCCTGTGATACACCTTCTGCCTCCAGATAATTCTGATATTTTATCTTTTCCATTGTCACCACTTACAAGCTTTTTCTCCAATAATTGCTGTTTGTAACCACCTCTAAATATTTCCAACTGAAACTATAATTTTAAACAAATACATTTTGAAGCAATGTATAGTGACACTTTAGCTCTCTAAAGTCAGAATCTCTAGGCTTGTTGCTATTTGCACACTAACTTCAATGGGAAATACAACTAAACATAGTTTTATGTTTGTAAATAAAACAGTTGTCCAAGTACATCTTTGGTAGGAAATTTAACCAATTTATAGGAGCTAGTGGTATGTGTGTGTGTGTTCAGTCTAAAATGAAATTAAGAAAACATACTAGATTGTTAAAAAGAACATTCTTGTTTTTTCAAAAGATTACTTACTCTTCTAGAGACACACTAGCAGTACGGTTGGGAATTATTAGTTTCAACTTTGATTACAGGAGTGTGTCATTTCACTCTGAGTCATTTGTAGTGATAGTGACATTTGCTTCTCCAACAACTCTGAAGTACTGTGTTTTCTAATCACTCACTACATGTGGATATTTTCCATTTAGGGGGTTAAAAATAAAATTTGCTAACATAGTATTTACTTATATTTACTGAAAAGTAGGATTCTGCTTGTGTCTAAGGGCACTTCAGCAAAAACAAAACAAAACAAATCAGTGCCGTTAACTATCCAAGATGCTCAAATCTTACTCTTACCTCAATACCTTACTCTATCTGAGGCTGTAAGCGTGCTTTTGCACACTGCACAGCCTTGCACTGCACCCAAGCATGAGAAGGAGAGGTGCAGAGAAAGTAGATCTAAACCTTGGGAAACCTTGATTTAGGAACAGAGGGATGGAAAGGACCCAGAGAATCTGAGAAAAACGTCCGAAAGGTAAAAGGGAAATCAGGAGCATCCAGAGTGATGCAGGTGAAGGAGAAAGGTTTACAATGAAAGCAGTGGTCAGTGGAGAAGTGAAGACAGAGAATAGAAAGAGGCATGGCGGGTGCAGCTGAAATTACCAGGAGTCAGTGAGCCAGGAAGCTATGAGCAAGTTCACCAGTAAATATAAATCACTCTTTCAGGAGAAGATTGGCATTGAAGTAATAAGCACAAAAAGAACAGATGTTTAAGGACATGGAAGAATTAAGAAAACAGTTGAGGCAGAGAAAGGATTTAAGTAGCACTGAAGGCAGTAATAGCTAACAATATTTGAGTGTTTTTGTGTACCAGGCAGTGTTCTAAATGCTTTAACTAACTTAACATCATAACAAACCTATAGGTACTTCTATTGTTATCCATAGTTTGGATAAGGAGACTAAGGCACAAGCAGGTTATATAATTTGCTCAAAGTCATGCAGACAGGTAATGGTGTCAGACTTTAAACCCAGAAGGTTTATCTCCAAAGGCTGGCTCTTAGCCATTCCATGACACTGCCTCTCTCTGTGCTAGACAGAAAGGGACAGTCTGTGGAACGTTACTGTTTCTGAGCTTCTCACAGGTAGGGATGGGATTACAGGTGTGCTGAGGAATCAGCATCAGAAGGAGGGATGAGATGAGCCTGCATTAGGACACGATAGTTTTTAAATGGTCATGGCCTCTTTAATGGTTTCCACATGATAAAGAAAGAAAGAAATACCTTACCAGCTAGAGGACCAGGGGACAAAAGAGGCACCTCAGGAGAACGAAATGAATTGCAATAATCACTCTGGACTGTGTGATAGGGAGTCAACTGAGGCAGAAATCAGTAATGAGCAAACAGAAACAAGCAGCTAGCATAAAGCAAAGGGACACGTTTCTGTGGATTCTGTCAGCTTTGCAGCCATATGTTGAAGGGAAGGGGGATGTTGGGGTGGAACTATGACTTCTTAAAAAAGAGGGCTGGGATGCTCTCAGGAACTTCATTTGCTTTAATAGAAAGAGGGAAGTACGGCAGAAAGTTGCAGCCATCATTGTTTTGCACATTTTATAGTGGATTACGATTAAAGCAAGGCATTTTAAGACCTTATCTAAAAGACTGTAAAATTCCTGCGTCTAGGTACTCTCTATACCTTCCATTAATTTTCCACGTCTCCTACAGCAGTATTTCTCATGTTGTAAAAATTCAGTAAGCACTGTGACTTTATTGTTATTTCAAAGAATTAGAGGGAACCTAGGAGAGGATAGGGATGTCGGTGAAGTCTGCAGAGAGTATTTATGCTGTTTTCTAAGTTAAGTCAAGTTTTGGAAAAGAAGCTTTTTTTGAGGGAGAGTAAAGTCACCTGAACCACTCCCATAATTACTTTAAATTTTAGATATCTTTAGATATCCAAACCAAAAGCTTTGAGAAAACTACAGCTGCAAGACAGCAGCCATTAACACAGCTCCGAGAGTACAGGGGAGAGATGTATGGTCCTCTTAATTATACAAAAAATTTAATGTCCAGTGCTAATATATGCTTGGCAAGGAACTCGAAATAGTCCACCACCAGAACATGTTAAAGATAGTCTACTCCTGGTTTTTTTTTGGTGGGGGGAGGGGTGGGAAGTGGGGAGAGAAGGGAGAATAGTAATGTTTAGACTTACAGAAGGGTTACTAGCAAGTATACTTGGTGCATGTTGTGCTCTTGCATCTATCACAGAGCCCCAGACCCTGACTTCAAATCTGAATTCAGCCTTTCATTCAGTATATTAATAAGAGTATAATATTTGCAATCTTTACATAAATAAACATACCATCAAATGTGTTATTTTTCAGTACTGACAGATGGATCACATACACAAAATTACAGCTAATTCTTATTCTGAGCAGCTTTGCACAGCACTCTGCTTCCAGTGTTGTTTGCTGCATATTCTAGCGCTGCCTGTGCCCTGAGCCTGGGTCTCACGGTAGCTACAGTGTGACATTTTGCTTGCACAGGGATAAGCAAGACTTAATCAACCTCATTATTCTTCAGTTCTCAACGGCTTCTGTGGATGTGCCCATTCACATATACTGTTCTCTTGAGCTGTGAATCTGTGCCCAATTATTTTTGTTGCATGTCATTGAGTGAATTGGTGACACCGTTTTTGCATTCCAATTCTGAATTTATTGTGGATTAGAGACTCTAGGGGTCAATAGGGCTTTGTATAAAAGGGCTGGCCTTCCTTTACCCCTCAATATCTTTGTCTGGGTTTAGTCCCCTTTCTTATTTTTATAAATAGACCTTTAAATAAAGCCTGAAACTATAAGAAGTTTATAACAGCTGGTCTATCTAGTAAAATTCCAGAGTGTTTATTATATAGAGGAAAACATGATCTCAAATACTGGTTTGAATGAAATTGAGACTTTACTGATTGGAGACGGGCAAAATCCCAGTTATAGGCTGAACTTGGACTGCCCTCAGAGCTAAAACTCTGAGAAAAACTAAGCTCATGCCTGGGATAGAAAAGAGAATGGCTGGAATTAAAGATGTTTTACTTACCTAATGCTGTGTAATGAACCCCCAACATGACAGTGATAATTAGGGTTTTCCTCACTATTTGTTGGGTCAGATACTTGGGCAGGGATTGGTTGGGTGATTCTGCTATTTCATGTGGTATTAACTTGGCTGATTGTACCTCATGGCTTCTCTGTATGGTCTCTCTTCCTCTGTCTGAGGTAGGAAGGGTTCTTCAGAGAAGCAGAACTAACAGGATGGAGAGAGAGAGAGAGATTTTTAAGAAATTGTCTTAAGTGATTAAGGAAGATGACAAACCTAATATCTGCGGGGTGGGCTCCCAAATGGAGACCCAGGAAGAGATTATGTTGCAACTCAAATGTGAAGGCCAGTTTTGGGGACATCTATCTTTTTATTAAGGGTTTCTACTACCTGAATGAGTTTCACACAATTTTGAAGGGTAATCTGCTTTACCCAAAGTCTACTGATTAAATGTTAATCTCCTCTGAACAATGCCTTCAAAGCAACATCCAGATGTATTTAACCAAATATCTGGATACTGTGGCCTAGCTCAGTTAACACATACATTTCACCATCAAACGCTCCATGTGCTGGAGAGTCCAGCCCATGCTTCTCTGCAACATGAGAGCTGGCTACCCAGAGAGAGAAAACACAAATATGTCAGGCCTGGACACAGAAGTCCTAGGACATCATTCAGGTTGCAAGTCTCCTCTCATAGTCAAGGGAAAGAAAAAATAGACTAGTTCATGATGTGAGGAGCAGCTCATGTGGGTAGGGAGGGGAGGAATTGTTAGCGACTATCATCGCAGTCTTCCTTCTGGCTACACTCATCATATCTCTTCTCTGAGACTTTCACCACGTTACAGCATTAGTTTTCAGGTTCGAGATCCAGGATCTTATCATTTAAATTAGATACATCTGAAGTTGAAGCTCTTCAGGTATAGCTTCTCTCTATTCAGGATCATGATCTTTTAAGAGATTAATACAATCCGTACATCCCTCTCCCCATGACACACAATGATGAGACAATGATTATTGTATCTCTGGCAAAAGACTTGGCCATTCAAAAGAAGGGGAATGGGAAGCACGTAACAGTCACTGTTTCATAGCGATTCTGAAATCTACCTGGGAACATGTTACCAGTTGCCTCAAATCTAGGGACAAGGAATGTTTCTTGAAAGGGCCCTAGTTCTCTAAATGTGTTTTTCAGTTACTCTCAGCTGTGTCTTCTAAGACATCTTTCTTTTCCATAAGAAATGACCCATGTTTGTAGCTGAGTAGCTTTCTCAGCCTTTTTAATGACAGTAAACAACTGGAGGCCTCTTTACATTTTGTCTAGCCTCTCTCCCTTTTAGTGCAAGATGACACTTCCTTTAAAAATGTGGTTTTTCCATGTGTCCAATTATATGCCATTCCATTAAGCACAACCTACCCCCATAATCACTTTAAGAGATACACTTTTCTATGTTAGACCCAGGGTCAAGGTGCTATGGAACAATATCCTTAAGAACTTTTGGAAGTTTTATATTCTGTCTGAATGGTTCTTACAAGAGTTTTAAGAGATATTTTACTGCCACACTTTTCATTTAATATTTATCTGAGGCCATGTTTTACTAGTAGCTCTCTGGTTTTAATCAGAAGTTACTTCATACTCAGAATCTATTGCCATTTGGAGGAGTTAAGAGTGTGAAGTAATTTTATTTTCTAAGCCAGCAAGTCCTGAGTTGGAATTTGTGGCATTATTATTTATTATAGGCAGGAGTTTCCTAAGAAACTTTTTGCTCTGTGTGGTATTGATTAGGTCACAATCACTTGGCTGCATTTTGTCAGTAGCTTGTCTTGGCTGAAATATCCAAGAAAGCTTCACTTACATACCTGGCACCTCTAAGCTCAACTACATGGCTTATTTTTTAAACATTTTTTATTGTTGTTCATGTACAGTTTTCTGCCTTTCCCCCCACCTCCCTCCCCACCATGCCAGCACTCCCCACCTCCCTCCCCTGTTTCCATCCCCCCTTGTTATTTATGTTCTTTATAATTGTTCCTGTAAACCCTTCACCCTTTTCCCCCATTATCCCCTCCCCTCTCCCCTCTGGTCACTGCCAGCCTGTTCTCAATTTCAGTGTCTTTGTCCACACTTTGCTTGCTTGTCTATTAATACATATAATAAGCTTGGCCATCCTTACAGCATTGTAGCCTCAGACTGGACAGAGTTTGTATATAGTGGCCAGCTTCAAGAGCAGTTGTTTTAAATAAACAAGCCCTATCTCCCATTGTAAATATGCTTATAAAGCTTTTGCTTGTATTATATTTGCTAATGTCCCCTCAGCCAAAGCAAAACATATGAGGCCTGTCCAGGAGGTATCCAGCCATGTACTGTGAAAAATAGAGACATTTATTGAAGAAGATACAAGAAATATTCTACATACGACAGTGATGCCTCTGTCCCCTTCAAAGTAGGCACCTTGGGACTTCACATAGTTTTCCCAATTGCCATCAGCTGCCCTGTTGTATTTTCCTGAATCTCATTAATGGTCTGAAATCTCTTCCCTTTCAAAAGTGATTTTGGGAGAAGCCAGAGTCGCATAGCACCAAATATGGGCTAGAGGCAGGTAGAATCACCAAAAAATTGATGTTTCACCAAAAAATTCTGCATGAGATGTAATTCTTGAGTGGGTGCATTACAATGAAGCTGCCAATCACTAGTTGCCTATAACTGTGGCTTTCTGAATAATCCAAACAGTTTCCATGGAGAAATGTTCAAAATCTGATGCAATTTCATTGTTTTACTCACTCAGTCATTTTGGATACTATGGCCACACAGCACATGTACTTACTCAATAATGTCTGCTGTCCCCACTGACTAGTACAATAAAGTCATCATTGTTCACATATGCACATTCCGGTCCATTTTCCTTGGCTGGCCAGGTAATGTCTATGTTGTACAAACTCTTCTTGCTATATTAACAATGGCTAGACTTTTTCTAGACAGACCTTGTATAGTTAAGCCAGAATCAGCATAGGTTATTCCTATATGAGGTAAGGAATAACAAGAGATAGCACTTTTTGAGGGACACACATGTAACAGTTCCAAAGAGAAAAATTTTATTGCCAGGCAGAAAAAAAGATTTGTCATCTTCTAACTTTTACTAGTTGTATGGTTTAGGGCAGATTGCTGTACTTGTGGGCTTTTTGTTTGCTGCCTATAAAATGAAAACCCTGAAGTACACATTACTAGATTTTTGTGAGAATTGTAAACAGACACAGACACGTACATGATGCTTGCGCACACATACACAATGTACCCACAATAGTACTTGACAAACAGTTACCACATTTTAGTAATGCATTTGGCAGAACAGCAGTCAGATATAGAATGGGCTGACTGTGGCTTCACCTTAACAAGACTAGACTGTAATCAGAAACCAGGGCTTACATAAGTCAAGGTGATTAAAGGCAAAAATGTAGAAGGGAAAGTGGGCATAAGAGAAGATAAGTCTTGGCCAAAAGCTGATGGCCTTAGTGCAGATGAGAATTTGAGATTAGAAGTCAAAGTACCATGGGAATGCACAATGATAATAAAAATTGGAACCAGAAGTCAGAATTCTACATGGTTCAAAAAGTTGGGGTCAGAGGAAGTGGAGGAGATGGATGAATAAGCATCCAGCCAGTCTATGCAACAGGTGGCTGCAAAATAAGAGTGGAGGACTTCCAGTCAAGATGGAGGCATAGGTAAACATGCTTCACCTCCTTTCACAACTACAGAAAAAATTACAACTGGCCCTAAAAACAAATAATACCCAGAACAGTCAGAATATCAAGGTGTATGGAAGTCTGACAACCAAGGATTAAAGAAACCACATTCATCCAGACAGGTAAGAGGGGTGAAGAGGTGTGGAGACATGGTGTGGTGCAGAGGCAGTGGAATGGGTAGTTCTACAGTCATGTGTGGTGGATAAAAATTGGGAGGGATACCTCAGGAGTGAGGGATCCCAGCATCGGGCCAAATAACACTGCCTAGAGTTCCAGTTCCAGGAAGATAAATCCCCATAACTCCTGGCTATAAAAACTAGTGGGGGTTGAGGTGGCAGAAGAAACTGCTAGACTTTTGGTACATACTAGTTAAAGGACCCACAAAGGCTTAGAACATATGCAGACCTACCCCTCCTGGGGTTCAGCACCAGGTCAACAGCTGGAAGGGTGCCAGTCACACAGGGCAAGTGCCAGGCAAACCTCCAGAAGCCAGGCAGTGGCTTTATCCCTTCCCCAAGCCATTTCCCTATACAGAGCCACAAAGTGTTGAAGCAGGTTGCCCCACCCTAGCAATTACCTAATGCTCCACCCCACACAATTACAGGTGCCTTTTCTACCATAGGCCATGCTGCTAAAACAGGGAGTCAAAGCAACTCTACCTGACACACAGAAACAAACACAGGTAGGCTGCCTAATTGAGGTGACAAAGAAATATGGCCCAAATGAAAGAACAGAACAAAGCCCCAGAAAAAGAATTAAATGAAATGGAGATAACCAACCTATTAGATGCAGAATTCAAAACACTGGTTATCAAGATGTTCAAAGACATCATTGAGTATGGAAACAGCATAAAAATGACCCAAGAAGAAATGAAGATTACATTAAGTGAAATAAAGAAAGATCTACAGGGAACCAGCAGTGGAGGGGATGAAGTTGAGATTCTGATCAATGATTTGAAACGTAAGGAAGAAATAAGCATTCAATTAGAACCTGAAGAAAAAATAGTTCAAAAAAGCAAGGATGGTATAAGGTGCCTCTGGGACATCTCCAAACATACCAACATCCAAATCTTAAGGATGTCAGAAGGAGAAGAGGAAGAGTGAGAAACTGAACACTTATTTGAAAGAATAATGAAAGAAAACTTCCCTAATTTTGTGAAAGAAATAGACATACAAGTGCAGGAAGCGCAGAATCCCAAACAAGATGGACACAAAGAGGACCATGCCAAGACACATCATAATTAAAAAGCCAAAGGTTAAAGATAAAGAGAGAATCTTAAAAGCAGCAATAGAAAAGCAGAATGTTACCTACAAAGAGTTCCCATAAGACTGTCAGCTGATTTCTCAAAAGAAACTTTGCAGGCTAGATGGGACTGGCAAGAAGTATTCTAAGTGATGATGAACAAGGACCTACAACCTAGATTACTCTATCCAGCAAAGCTATCATTGAGAATGGAAGGGCAGATAAACTGCTTCCCAGACAAGGTAAAGCTAAAGGAGTTCATCACCACCAAGTCATTGTACATGAAATGTTAAAGGGACCTATTTAAGAAAAAGAAGACCAAAACTATGAACATCAAAATGGTAATAAATTCACAACTATCAACAACTGAATCTAAATAACAAACTAAGCAAACAAGTAGAACAGGAACAGAACCATAGATATGGAGATCATTTGGAGAGCTGTCAGTTGGGAAGGGAGGAGGGCAGAATGGGGGAAAAGATACAGGGATTAAAAAGAGTACTTGGTAGATACAAAATAGACAGGGGGATGTTGAGAATAGTATAGGGAACGGAGAAGCCAAAGAACTTACATGCACGACCTCTGGACATGAACTAAGAGGGTTTTGCTGGAGGGAATGGGGACTCTGGGCAGAGTGGAGAAAAGGGGGATAATTGGGACAACTGTAATAGCATAATATAAAATATATTTTTAAAAAGTTGGGGTCAGGAAATTCTTATTAATCCAAACCAGATATAAAAGTTTAAGGGCATCCAATAGAAATAGGGGGCCTAGGCCAGGTATCTAGGCAATAGAGAGTCAGAATATAGGCAATATATTTAGGCAAATACTTAGGGGTCCCAGAAGAAGAAATAAGTTTGATAGTTTGCAAAGTTGTTAAGGGGAGAGACTCCAAACCTTATTACGAAAAGTAGAATTGGACTCAATATATGGGCAGATCTTGGCCCACAGGCAGAATAGACATCAGGTTAGAACACAGATGGGACAGATAGTTTGGTAGCTCCTAACATTGGAATCATTTTAAATTTCTATAGGATTCTGGTTGTCCTTTCAATTATTTCAATTATCTAGTCTTTACCTGTTTGGGAATATAATAGTTCCCTAATGGGAGGACTCCCATGTAGACATATTGGGCTGTAAAACTGTCTGTGGCATCTGCAATGTCCATATGGCTCAAAAACATAGTGGTGTCTCTACCATTTTTTGTTTCAGTGGCAGAATAGTACATTCTTTGGTTATAGCAATTTTCTTTTTTAAATGTGTTCTCACCCAGAAGAAAGTTGGAATTGCCAATCCTACTGCCTGAGGCTCAGGTGCAGAAATCAAGAGTTCTCTGAATCCTTTTGAACATTTATCTTTCTTCACACTGATTAGTATTTCAGTTTCAGAGCTTATGCTATCTTACGAAGTCACTTAGTACTTTTGTTTTTCATTGAAATATTCTAACTAGAATAAAATAGAATCATTTAAAGTTATATTTAGACAAAACAGATTTCCTTCATTAAAAAAGAGAAATTTAGAGTGGCATTATAAATAAATACATTTTAAAAAAGATAGAAGCACACATTCTTGCAGTTCTTGTTGAGGATGGTAGGTTCTTTCTTACCATTAGACCCATTACAAAAATTTAATTAGTTTCCTTTAAGATTTTGATTATGGATTTATCTTAGGCATTTGTAGGAGAGTATTTTTAAATGTGATTTTAATATACTATGCATTTCAGAGATTTTCTGAGACTTCTTAGTGGTAAATCAACACACAAGTATTTCTACCCCATAGTCAAATTCAGAGTAGTCAGTCCCACCTTCCAGGATTGTCGTCACCACGACATCTCTGTGAGTGGCTCTAAGTGTCAGTAGCCTGAAGAGCTATAGCATTTAAATATATAGATTGAAATTTTAATGTCAATTAAAGCTCTTTGTTTCTTTGTCCATTTTTTAGACCTTGGTCTAAGGAGACTCTGTTAACTAGAGTGACTAGTTTTTTAAAAAGTGCTGTAATTTATGTTTTTCAAGATGAAGTCATCAGTTAGGAAATAAGATGTCTACACTCTATTCTGATGCTGATTTATATCCTAGATCAGGGGTCAGCAAACTTTCTGTAACAAGCCTGATGGTAAATATTTTCCATTTTGTGGGCCAGTCTCTGTGATAAATACCTAACTTTGCCATGTGGTGCAAAGCCTTGTAAATTCATAGCATTGTGTTTTACAAGGCACACTTTTTGCTATTGTTGGTATAACCAAGATGATATTAATATATTTTAGTTTGAATTTATTTTAGATTGTACTAATAATTGGATGTTTTTCTATTGTTTATTTTTGAGGTTTAAGAAATCATTAATATATGTAAAATTGAATAAAATAAAGAGAATTTAGAACTAAAAATTAATCTCAGAATTGCATATTACTTAGCTACAATTTGTTGCAGGAAAACATTTAGTCTACATCTTATACTATTTAAAAGGAGTATGACATTTCACCATACCTATATAAATACTTCATGCTAAATAAAAAATTACATAGCTTTCATCAAAAGGTAACTTTATGTCACTTCAAATCTACATTTGAGTAAATAAAGTTTTAGAAATAAAATCAATAAGTGTCTATGAGTTTGGGGCTTTAATGGCTCCCAAGTTATTTGGCATCTCCAGTTCATATCATTTGTTAGTACTTAATCACAGCTGATAAAGTATCTGTCATCTTAGGATCTGGTGATTATAAGCTATTTCTGGATGCATTCATGTTTATGAAGAAAAAGTAGGATTTATCCAATGTTGAACACATTTGGAAGTATGAGTTTAAGACTTTAAACCAGACACCACCCTCAGTTCTCCAGGCTGTCTCTTGGATCCTCAGAATTAGATCCCAGGGCTGTAACCATTTGTCCATGTTTCCTTCTTAATTACCTATAGCAACTGAAGTATAAAAATGTAATTGTTTGCTTCATATCTAATTGTGAAATAGGACATTGAGCACACAGTGTTGGAAGCATCTGCAACCTTTTCAATAATGTCTAGAAGAAATATCTTACCTTATTCATGCCATATATTAAATTGGACACATGGCAATAAACAGGACTATACCCCACAGATAATATATTCGGATTCAAAAGGGTAGAAAAAAACATGGGAAGGAAGAAGTGAAGTTTCACTCGGTGAAGAAATCCACTTCCTCTTCACCAAAGCCTACCTAACGTGAGTGAAATGGCGTACGAAGCTTTTGGGTGTGATTCCTAAACCTCTTTAATTGATGTGATAGAAACAAGAACAAAATGGACAAAGAACCAAGTGATCCGTGCAATAGGCTTTTCCAACACAAAGCATGAGAACAAAATGAGGCAAGAAGAAGTATGCAGAATAAATACATCATGAACAATGCCGTCTTCCAGCCCACTGTGCTGTGTTCCGCTTTCTTAGTATATTTGCATTTGACTGTTGTTACTTAGTGAGAAAATAACACGCTGGGAAAAATCCTGCCTAACCAACAAAATGCCTGTAGCATGCTGACATTAATTCCTAATTTGTCAATTCTCTATTGATCGATTTGCATACAGAAACATGTAGCAGAATATATTGTGTTTATCATGTGCCAGGGACTGTATAAACTCTTTACATTCTTTGTCTCATCGAATCTTCACAATAAATACATGATATGTGTGTTATTGCCATGCCCACTTCACAAATGAGGAGACACAAACAAGCTAAACTACTTGCTGGAGACTTTGAGGAAATACAAAACAGTTCATTAGAGATATGACTGAATAATTCAAATTTTCAGGAGGAGGAAGAAAGTGAATTCCCTGTTACAGCCTTTGGAAATAGGATATTAATCTTATTTCCTGTAATGCTTTCTGCAAATATTACTTTTTTAGAGGACTTCCATGGATTCCTATCTAAAATTGCCCCCATTTTACACTCCAGACTTTCTATCTACTTTCCCTCTTCTCCTAAACACTTGAAACTGTCTAACTTTCCATACATTCCACTTATTTATATTGTTTATTTGTTCTTGCTCCACATTAGAGAAATATTACAAAGGCAGGAAATTTTGTCTCTCTGTAATGTATGTCCAGGGCCTAACACAGGCAATCAATAAATTGTTGAATTGGTGAATGGCTCAATTGATTTATCTTAGATAAAATTCTAAATTAGATTGTTAGAAAATTTCTTGTGAGCTGTTAGAAAGGAAAATCGTGATCATATGGAGTTTGTACTAGATTACTAATAGTAAAGAATATCAGATTAAATTAATTTTGTTTATCTGTGGGACCAATGTATCAGAGGAGTGCTGTGACCTCTGTCTACCTGGATTTCAGCAAGCATTGATAAAATCTCCCATATAAATTTCCAATTGAGATGTAGAAAAGCAGTTGATGATGCCACTAAAAACAGTAATAACTGAATGGCTATATTCATAAATCAATGTCTGTTTCTAGAGAGGCTACCTGTAACTGAACAGAAGATTTAGTCTTTTGGTCTCTCCAGTTCACCATTTTGTTTCATTTTTATTGGCATTAATTGTATAAGGAACTAATCCATAGATGAGGCAAAAGCGAGAACAACTAATGCTTTCATTAACAAAATCATTATACAAAAAGTACTTGACCAACCCGAGCACAGAGGTAAATATACTAAAACAAAACTTAGAATGTGAAAATATAAAATTCTAAAACACCAAGGAGATAAGTACTAATTAATGTTGCTTGAGAAACAATAGGGGCTGAAGTGAGCCCTAGTTCGATAGCAACCAGAGATTTAGGTGGTTGAAAATATGTATGAATAAATAATGTGATGCGAGCCTGTCTCCTCACAAAAATATTCATTGATTCTTTTGTTTCATGAACAGAACTGGGTCTGAACCAGGAAAGCAGTGATTTGGCTCTGTATTTGTATCAGTTCCCTCACAGGTAAAACTGTGGTGCCAGTCCTGGGGAATTCACTGCAAGGAAGACGTGGAGAAGCTTGAATATATTAAAAGCTTGCTATTATTGTGGAATGAGCAGTCAAAACTGTATCATGTGAAGAATATCTAAAGCTGCGGCTCCAAACTTGTCACCTTCTGATATGCTTTATATAACCCACATGGTTTTTTTGAGAAATTTAAATTAGTAGGTTTCAAAATGAGTAGATGTCTCATTAAAATATAGATTTATGGGTTTTACTGTTACATTCCTACATGGAAACCAACCATGGAGAAAGTAGTGATTCTGTCTTTGTACTCCTCAAAGCTCACTTCATTCATTGGCTTTAAATTCTTGGTCCCTATAGTAATTTGTGTGCTTAGCACCTAAAGGAGAGGCCTGGGGAATGCATGGCCAGTAAACAAAGTTGGAGGTGAGAGAGAGACAAATGTATCTGGGGGGCTTTCCTGAGGCAGAGCAATGAGTCCCAATTTGAGTGGCTAAGAGAGAGAACTCAACACCTAGGGCCAATTATAGAGCAGAAAAATCCCATTAAATATATAGAATAACTTTCTCACAGTGATCTGAGACTTGCTGTATTTTATTCCTCTTTGGTTCATCTGTACCAAGAAGCATTTCTGACATGTATTAGTACTCAAGAATTACTTACTGAGTAAATGAAGTAAAACAGTTTGTGAGTGGTGAATTCCATTCCCGGAGCTACTAGAATGGTAAGCTCTTTGAGAGCAAAGATCTTTGTTCATTTAGTTTACAGATGTGTCCAAGCATCTAGATCAGTTCAGTCACATGGTTGATCCTCATGGACTAATTGCCACTTCCACGATTGGAGATATTCAAAGGTAGAATCATGGTCTGTTTGTCAGTAGTGTAAGAAAAGTCAATATCTATACATGTGGAGTATCATGGAATAAGGGAAATATGGAATACAATGGCATTTAAAGTCACTTCCAATCCCAAGAGTCTGTCAGGCAAGTGATCTGGAATGAGATTATATATTTTATATTAAATATTAAAGATAGTAAAAGTACAATGTGTATGTGTAGTAACAAACCTGAGAGATAAAGCATTGGGGCAATTATTTATTTCTGGGATAAACAAGGAAATTATGTTTTAATTGAAATAACCAATTGCTTAACATTTTTCTGATATTTGCTTCTATCTTATATACCTATCGATGTTTGTGTTTATTCCACTTTTCAGCTATTTTGTGCCAGCTGAGAAATGGTTAATTATTCCTATGTGATAAAAATACATTTTTATCTGCTGATATTTTTAATCTAACTTAGCCAAATTGTCTTGAGGTTTGGAGTTGTTTGTTACTCTGTCCTTCAAGGAAACCAATGATAACAAATCAAGCCATTGGGAACTGATTACAATTTTCATTGTTTGGGGTGGTTACTGAAGGTGATATTCTGAAAAATAATTTTATAACTAACCTAGAAAATGATATTTAGAGGCCAAATGTGGCAAAAGAACAAAATTAAGTATCTAGTGTTTACATTCTTGTAAAAATTCCATGCACTTTTTGTTGTGAAGCACCAGCAGTTTTAATATTCTCAAAATCAAGAAAAGGGAGAATTTGTTTTATAACCTTGAAGGAAAGAAAAGCTGAAAGCCCTGATTTTGAGTGCCTAGGATGAATGTATTTAGAAAAAAGTCCTGAGGGAATGTATACTAACTATGAAAAACAATAGCTTATTAAATTCAGGAAAACTTTCAGTTTATTTGAAAGGAATATGGTAATTAATTTTGAAGAATATTATTTATAAGGGATAACATTTTTCTCTGAGTTTTTAGCTTGAGGACAAAGAAATAAAAGCAACACCTAATTGTTTAAAGGTTAGTGGATCCTTAGTGGTGGGATTTGATCTATGAGCTGTCATTTTTACAGCAGAGACAATGAACAATGGAAAAATTCCTGCCACAAAGTAGTACCACATAACCTTAGAATTCTGCATCTTCGTTGTCGTCATCATCATTATCATCATCATCATCAGTATGTAATATGCACAGCTACTATCTTTGAGGAGTACTTCGTAATTTATGAATTTTTTAAAATTACTTTTCACAGCTTCATCGTAGGACATGGTGAACAGATAAGCTTTAAGCCCAGGTGTAGAGCAGCTTTAGGAAAAATGGTGACATAGGCACTATTTTATTGCAGTGATTCTTCTGCTTGCTGGGACCCCCACCCCCATAACCCCCACCTATACATTTTCCTACTAATTTCTTAATATCAACATTTTTCTGATTTAAAAAGTAATTTTTAGTGTTTCTGTTTGAAATTAGTTTTACACAGGTTAATATATTGAAATTATGATGTGTCTTAATTCCCTTTTAGTCTATAAATTTCTCTGCTCTCTGTTCTCTCTAATTTTTTTGATGAAAAAAGTAGGTCATATATCCGAGAGTTGTCACAGGTTGGATTTTGCTCATTGCATCTCGATGGTGGTTTTTCAGCATAGTCACCTGTCTCTTGAATTTTCTATAATTAGTAGTTAAATCTAAAGGATTGTTAAATAACTTATGTTTCATAAGATAAACCTATTTGAAAATGTTTTTTCTCAAATTTATTAGAGACATGAAATGCTAATTATAATTATTTTCAGTGCTTTTGTTGCTGTTTAACACATCTAATTCTCTCTTCATAGACTCAGCCTTTGTGTCCTTCCCCTTAGATTTCTTATCACTCTCTGTGCCCCCATTCCCATTTCCTTATCTCCGAACCTTCTTCCTATTCATCTCCACGTTTATTTCCAGCACTATGCAAGGAGGGAAGAGAAGCAAATTAGAAATAATGGGATACAAAGGATCGAATGGGGATGGTGAGTCAGGGAAATGGGCACTTTTTTTTCTGTGTCAGAGGCAGGAATGTTCACTAGTTGGTTCTTTGGTTTCAAAAATTGTACATTGTGTATAACTAGCTTTGACTGTGGGTGACCTAGGTATCCTAAGATAACAATTTAAGATAATTATTATGCTGTATTTCCCTTTAGTCTATTAGCAATATGTGTGTTTGTATGTATTATAAATTTTGAGAACATGCTATAGCTTACTGGCTTTTGCATATTGTATTTGACAGAATGCTATCTAAATTTCTTCAATAAATTTTTTTTAGCAACAACTTAGTACTCATCACATAGCTATATTTTAAAGGTCACTTCCTTATAGTTAGAGAATTTGGGGTTGTCTCAAAGTTTTCATTCTTAATCATGTAACAAGTTATACTTTGTTCAAAACTTGGGCCTCCATTGGTGACAATCTTCTTAGGTTAATTTCCATAGCAGTGATATTCCTAGGTTAAAGGGCATGAATTGTTTTTAAGGCTCTTAATGCACATTGCTTTCATCTTTTGTTCCCCTAGTTGTACATATAAACTCTTAATTCATTATAATGTTAATATCATTTTAAAAAGTTGTCAATATAATGGAGCAAAAATGGAAACATTAATGATTTCATAAAAATTTATTATTACTAGAAGGATAACCAAATTTTTTCTATAATTTTGTTATGTTCTGGGCTAATTTACCATTAAGAGAATAGCATTTCCCTTACTAATTCATAAAATAATTTAAGTATTAAGCATATTAACCAGTTAACATATTAGGTTCTAATATTTTCTCACTTTAACCTTTATCTGAGGTTTTCTATATTTTTATAAATGGAAGTTCATATTATTTTAAAATTAATTTTTTGTGATTTTTTTCCATTGTTGTTATGCATATAAATACTTCCTCATCAGAAGATCAATTAAATGTTTACTTATATTTATTTTATGGCTTACTTTATGTGTTAAAAGCACTTAACATAAAATTTACCATTTTAGCGGTAATTTTTAACTGTGCATGTATTGCAATAATATTACCTATGTGTGCATTGTTGTGCAATAGGTCTCAAGAGCATTTTTATCTTACAAAACTGAAACTCTATATTCATTTAACAGCAAATTCCCTTTTGCCTTTCCACAGCCTCTGGCAACCACCATTCTACTCTGAGAGTTCAATACTAAAGATACCTCATACAATTAGAATAATTTAATATTTGACATTTTGTTACTGATTTATTTCACTAAAGATAATTTCCTCAAGATTCGTCCATGTTGCATTTGACAGAATTTTATACTTTGTTATGGTTTAATAATATTTTTTGTATGCATCATATTTTATTTATCCATTCATTTATTTATTTTTTAAACTATATTTTATTGATTATGCTGTTACAGTTGCCCTATTTCCCCCCTTCTTTCCCCCTTCCCCCTTACCCGCCTTTCCCCTCCCTTTAGTTTTGTCCATAGGTCATACATATAAGTCCTTCTGCTCCTGTACTTCCTATACTATTCTAACCTCCCCCTGTCTGTTGTCTACCTCCCATTTATGCTACTTGTTCTGTTCCCCATTCCCACCCTCTCCCCCTACCACTCCCCTGTTGATATTCCTCCATACCTCATATAACTCCCTTTAACATTTCATACAATAAAGGCTGGGTGGTGATGAACTTCTTGAACTTGACCTTATCTGCAAAGCACTTTCTCTGCCCTTCTATTCTAAATGAAATCTTTGCTGGATAGAATATTCTTGGATGTAGGTCCTTGCCTTTCATGACTTGGAACACCTCTGTCCAACCCCTTCTTGCCTGCAAGGTCTCCTTTGAGAAATCAGCTGACAGTCTTATGGGGATTCCTTTGTAGGTAACTGTCTCCTTTCCTCTCGATGCTCCCAGGATCCTTTCCTTATCTTTGACCTTGG